>JBBUKS010503787.1:0-14057 GCA_038050645.1 Hedychium gardnerianum | reverse complement strand
TCACTTCAAACAAAACAAATCTAAATCCACATATCAAAACCCTAATTAAACCATCCATTTCAATTCTTGATCCCAAATTATACCCAATACCTAAACTAAATCTATGCAATTCAATTCAAATATAAAATGAAACTCCGCTAATAGGGACAATTGGGTAAGAGAGTTTGTTACCCCTTCGGCTGCTTCCTCTCCGATAGTGGCTCACGGCTCCAGCAGCATCAATACCGACAGTGGCCGAATTTGTTCCAACTACACCGGAAACAGCCAGAATCTAGCTGGAACAGTGACTACAATCCTGGAATGAACAGAACCAGAACTAACCATTAATCAAATGCTAGCTCAATCCAATTATCGCCAATAAACCCTTATCCCTATTGGTGGTGGCTACCGGAAGAATCTAGGGGTGGCCGGAGGTGATCAAATCTTGCAGTTCTGGTTCGGATTTTGATATGCTCCCAACGACTATTATGTATGAAGAAGAAAGGAAAGACAAACTCAATGCCTGACCTCCAAAGGAAATAGAGGAAATTGGTGATCAAATCTGACCTAGGCCTAGTCGAGGTAGGAGTGGCCAACGACGAATTTGATCTAGATGGTCGGTGGCTGCCGGATCTGAAAGAGAAGTGGTTGCTGTTAGTGAGAAGAGGAGGAATTGGGGCCTAGCTTCTCTGGTCGCTGCCTGGCCACGACTGATAGTGGTGGCCGGTAATGACTAGTGGCGACGACGGCGTCTGGACGATGCCGGCGGTCGCACGACCTCAAGGAAATGGCGGTCGATCAGATGAGGGATGGGGTCAGTGATGCCGGTCGGAGGAGGGAGAGGAGAATGGGAAGAGGAAAGGAGAGGGCATCAGTGGATCAATGGGGGCAGCGCCGACGGCGACAGGGCGGCGGTGACGAGTGAGAGGAGGAGGAGGCGACGATCGGGTCAGGAGAGGAATAGAGATAGGGATAATGAACTTAGGTTTATATTTATAACTTTAGGTTAATGAAATTAATCAACTCCTAGCTTAATTGATATTCCAAATAGGCTTTCCAAAAGTCTATTATTTATATCCCCTCAAACTTGTCATATTAGCTCCGATTAAATCTAGAAAAATTTCTAAAAATTTCTAAAAATTTCTAAAAAATTCTATAAGCTTATTTTTGGATTAACACTCATTATTTAATTATTTTAATTTTCCGTATTTAATAGCTTGCATCCTTGTATTTGCCTAATTTGAACAAGATATCGTTAGACATCGAATCAATCAAAATTTTGTTTACCTTATCGTGAGTCTTGAATCTCTTAACATACTCCTTGGTCCATTTACCCTTGTAGAGAGATCTTTCCCTTTTATCTTTTGGAACATCAAACCCTTCCATTAGAGCGAACCAATTTTCGATGTCCATCATTAAGAAGTTCTCTATTTTTTATTTTCAATAACTTGAAGTTTTCAATTTTGAATGATGGAGGTACTCGGGTGTCGTTTTCAAATACATCTTTGGGATTCATTACTTATGACCATAGTTTGTAGAATCACAATCCGGATCGTAGGATTGCATGATCCTATGATCCTGAAGTACCAAATCACTCCTAGATAGTTTAGAATCATCTTTTGTGGTGGAGTCAAAATAGAATCGTTAGGATCGATAGAATCAGTACGATCGTACGTTACAAACGGTTCTACCCATTTTGTGAAACAAGAGAATATTCCTGAGGTTGAATGCAATTATTGTTATTGTGTTAGTAGAAATTTTATAGTCTTTCATTTTATGATATAAAAATATAAATATTATTGAGTGTTACTGTGCTAGAATGGTAGTTAAATTACTAGTTAATTTAAACTTGTACAAGTAATAATGTCATCTGTGGTGTCGACGGTTGTATGTATATGCAAAATTATTAATGTATTTATATGCAAATGATCTTTTTAGTCATTTTAAAATTATTAATCATGTACAATTACAATAATATTTAACCATAAAATTTCAAGGGTCTTTAGTAGGATCTTACGATTCTACGATCTGATCCTGTGACCCCAAATCGATCCTGCATAGGATCACGATCCTGCGAACTATGCTTATGATTTTTTCTTTGTGCTCCTGTGGCGGTCAGTCTAATGAAAAGTGATTTCACTCTGATACGACTTATTGGGACCAATGACATTACAATAGGGGGTGATTAGCAATTTTCTTCGATCAAACTCGTTCGTGTGCTCATCTACAAATGATTAACAAGAATCAAAAACACATGCACAGGAGACATGAGATTTTACGTGGTTCAAAACCCTCGATTCCTACTCCACGGCCTACCATCCTAGCAATAATTCATTAGCTTTCTCCTTTTCGAACACCTTTTGGAGACAGAGAAACCTCTTACAATCCTATTATTATACAAAGTAATACAAAATAAAACAAAGATACAAATACAAGTATGAACAATGTAAATGAAATAATTTACAAATGAAATATTTACTTTTGATCGTTATTGGTTGCTTTGGATTGCGTTATGAGGTCTTAACATGTAGCAACACTCTCCTCCAAAACCTTCAAGAACACATGGTGAAATCCTCCACGAAACTCTTCCATTATAGCCTTCAGGTTGGGGTTAATTTTTGCCTACTAGTGGACTGTTAAAACACATCATTGCTCCAGTGAATTTAAACATTGTACCTGCAGAACGACTCCACCAACTCAACTTTAACCACCAATAGTCTATTATTACTGTTCATCAATCGACTATTGTTGCATTAGTCGAGTTTCCAACTCAACTTAGAAACTTTTTATTCACTATAATAGTGACAACAATCAACTATTATCGTTCATCAATCGAGTGATTCCAATTAGTCAAGTGTAACAATTGAATTCTAAATATTTTGTTTGCTACAATAGTATCATCAGTCAATTTCTCAATCCTACCAAACGACTAATTTACAGTAAACCCTCTTAAAACCCCTCAAATCACGAATTTAGGATTCAAGGGTTAATAAGTTGATTGCTACTCCCTAGCAGTCAACTAATATCTTTGTTTTAGTCTTACCAAGGTTGAATTCTCATCTTACATGATATCTGATTGACCTCAGCCTACTAGGACTTTCTTTTCCTAACCTCCGATCAACCTTGACTTGTTGGAACTTCCTGTTGCCTAGATCTGATCAACTTTGACTTGTCAAGACTTCACGTTACCTGACATTCGATCAACCTTAATCTGCTAAGACTTCACCACTGTCAAACATTCGGTCCTCCATAACCTATTTGGACTTCCTTTCTCATGTCTAACATCCGATCCTCCATGATCTGTCACAAACTTTACTTTTTGTGCCTAATATTCGATTTCCCATGATCTGTTAGGACTTCTCTCATTACCAAATATTTGGTCAACCTTGATCCACATAGACTTTATGTCTCATGTCAAGTGTTTGGTCCTCCATGACTCACTTGGACTTCCGACTGCCAAGTGTTCTGCCTTCTATCGTGTCAATTTCCTATTGGACTTCTGACTATCAAGTGTCTGATCAACCATAACCCATTTAGACTTCTCTAATGTCAAATATCTGGTCAACTTTGACCTACTCAACTTCATGCTCAGTCGTCCACCTTAGTTAACCTGACCCAAGGTCGATTGCATTGACAATCTCCCTCTCTAACAAACTCTCTTTCTACTTGACATCTCACCCTTATTAACAAACATATAGATCAAACATCAAAACTCAACTTTAGCCAACATGAGTTTGGTCAACTTGGTCAACCTTGATTAGAGGTCGATTGCACCAATATTTAGCAATGATATATAATGATATAACACTCTTATACATATGGATACTAACTGTTGTTGGTTATACAATCAAAGTCCCACATTATAAATACATGAAAAAGATCATGGACTTATAAGAAGAAGATATCTCCATTGGTATGAGGCCTTTTGGGTAGAGCCCAAAAATAAAATCACGAGAGCTTAAATGCAAAGTGGACAATATCATACTATTGTAGAGATATGTGAATTCTTTTAGTCCTAACAATTGGTATCAGAGTAATGGTCTAGATCGAGCTATGTGGGTGGAATAGTGACCTCGAACGAAGGAGGGAGCTCCTAGAGGAGTGAACTCTAAATACAAAGTTCAAGCAAGTCAAGAGTGACCGGATGCTTGGCAAAAATCCTGGGAGAGTGAACCTTAGGTGGTGAAAAGTCCAAGTAGGTTAAGAGTTACCAGATGCTTGGTGAAAATCGTGGGGGAGTGAACCATAGGTAGTGAAAACTCCAAGCAGGTCAAGAGTGACCGGATGTTTGGCGGAAATCCTACGGGAGTGAACCCTGCGAAAATCCTACGGGAGTGAACCCTAGGTGGTGAAAAGTCCAAACAAGTTAAGAGTGACCGGATGCTTGGTGAAAATCTTAGAGGAGTGATCCCTATATGGTGAAAAGTTTAAGCAGGTTAAGAGTGATAGGATGTTTGGAGGAGGAGTGAACCCTAGGTGGTGAAAAGTCCAAGTAGGTCAAGAGTGACTGGATGCTTAGTAAAAATCTTGTAGGAGTGAACTCTAGGTAGTGAAAAGTCTTAGAGGAGTGACCTTGATTGGGCGGATGGGCTTGAGTGGAGACCCGGACCATGAGAATAATAGTGGTCCTTCTTTTGAGGGGAAGATTGTTGAGAATACAATCAAAGTCTCACATTGGAAATACATGAAAAAGATCATGGAATTATAAGAAGAAGATATCTTCATTGGTATGCAGTCTTTTGGGTAGAATTCAAAAATAAATCCATAAAAACTTAGGACAATATCATATTATTATAGAAATATATAAATTATTTTGATCCTAACATCTACAAGTGAACCTTTAATATCACAATCTTATTTGGATGATCAAGTACTCTACTATAAGACTAGACACAGAGTTTTTATTTTTTAATATATTTTGTCTCTTTTTAAATTGATTATCATTTAACTTTAATTTTTTATACTATAATTATTCTATTTTGGATTTATATCATTCGTTAGTCTAAAAGATCAACCTAAATTAACTTTTAAATATGAGTTACACTAATTTACTATATATTAGCATGTGATGAAGTGCAATACAAATTCTTGGTAAGCAGAAAGTTTCATACTTTAATGAAGTGGTAGTTGGTTCTGAGGAGGAAAGCAGAAGAGGACTTATGCTTGAATCACCAAGCTCAGGTATAATAGCTAGCGGTGGCAACAATTCAACTATAAACACAGACTTCTAAAAGTAGAAAACTTGGACAAATAAAGGCTTTTGATAGTTTATGGTGCATCTATTTAAGAAGGCAAGCTATACTCGTGAGGGGTGTATCAGAAGCTTCATGACAATCCTTCTAGCCAAAAGTGGGGACATAAAGGAGAACAAACAAGGATTAACAATTATATATACGTCGAAAACACAATAAAATGAATCGACACCAAAGGAGTTGAGTGGACCCAACTAAGACGAGATTGAGATATCTTATTTGGTAACCTTGACAAGTCTTTAAGTACTTACTCATTGGTGTACTCAAGTAAGTTTCTATTGTCTATTGGATTAAATGTTTAGAATACAACCTTTGTTGACTCTTGGATCATGGATTCAAGATCTATCAATCATATAACCCACTCATCAAGTGTCTTTTCCACATACTCCCCATGTCAAAATAATAGGAAAATAGTTATAACTGATTTTTTTAATATTATAACAAGTACGGATGTTAAAATAAGCCCGTCATTAACCTTAAAAAAGTTCTTCATGTCCCTAGATTATCCACAAACCTTATTTTTATCCAAAAGCTTACTCAAGCTTGATGTTGCAATGTGATTTATTATAGTTATTGTTTATTTTAGGACAAGGATTTAGGGTAGATTATTAGACATGCTTAAGAAGTGAATGACAAGTTACCTCCCTCTTTAGTCTTAGAACTTTATTCATCCAATAAAGATAAAATTTAGCTTCACCATCACTTACTTGGACATCCATCGTTTAGAAGCATTTAGCTTCCATCTTAATTCCAAGGTATGCCGATTTCATTAAGTAATAAAAAAAACTCTCTTCTTCTTTTTCTTCTTCTTCTTCTTTTCTTTTTAATCTCATTTGTAGTGATATTTGTTCTTCTACTACTCATAATATTTCTAAGATAAAATGGTTTATGTCATTCATTGATATTTGTACTCGTGTTACTTGAATTTTCTTACTTAAACATAAATCTACTATCAATAGTATCCTCTCAAATTTTTCTTTCGTGATTAAAAACTAATTTGGAATCAATATCAAAAGGTTTAGAACAAATAAAGCTAGGGATTATTTCAATTAAATCCTAATCCCTTATTTTCAAAAAGAAGGGATAATATGTGAGTCATTCATATGTAAATACACCACAATAAAATAGAATCACAAAAAGGAAAAATAGTCATCTCCTATAGACAATCCAAGCCTTTTTATTTCAAAACAATATGCTTAAATCTTTTTTGAGGGAAGCAATTTTTATATGTGTTCATCTTATAAATCGTTTGTTTTCCAAAATCATAGGATTCAAGAGTCCAATAGAAACACTCAACATTCTATCCAAATATATACACTATAAATAATATTGTCCACAAGGTATATGGGTGTGTGTCATTTGTCCATGTGCATATAAAAGTAGAGGAAAACCAACTCCAAGAGTATTAAAATATATATTTGTAGGTTATCCCTCAATTAAAAAAGAGTACAAGTGTTATCATCCTCCATCAAAGAAGTTCTATGTGTTGGTGGATATTTCTTTCAATGGATACACCACACCTTATCTTCAAAGAGAGAAGTTCATATTGGGGATTTCTTGCTCAACTTATCATTACTTCAAAGTTCAAGTTAGTATTCGAGTCCATGTCAAATCCTATATCTAAATCTATCTTAACCATGTCTGAACTTGTACATAAAAATCCCAACTTTGTCATTGAAAATGTTAGAATTGACGAAGAATACTCAACGAAGAAGATGAATGTCGATGAACCAATGCAAGCCTATGAATACAATCCAAATCCTAAGTATGAGGTAATAATTTTTAATTCTTCAATACAAGTACAAACTAAATCTCATGTAGGTGATGAGGACCTAAAACGTTCCATTGTCATTAGGAAAAGAACTAGAGAGTGCACAAAATGACTTTTATATAATCTTGAAAACTTTCTATCTTTAAAACATTTTCACTATCATATAAAGCCTTCATGGTTAACCTAACACCATTGTAATCTCTACCACATTATTTGAGGCTTTATGCATTGAGAAAAGGAAACAAGTCATAAATAAAGAAATGAAAGAATTAGAGAATAACAAATATGTGAATTGATGAAGATGCCAATAGGGTGTAAATGAGTCTGTACAATGAGATATATTACAGAAGGCTATAATAAAACCTATAAGATTGACTATCTAGAGACTTTCATTCAATTGCAAAAGAATACTGTTAAAATTCGACTACCACTAGCAACTAATTGTGATTGGAAGTTACAACGATTTGATGTCAAAATGCATTTTTTTATGAAAAATGAAGGAAGAAATTTATATGAATGTCCCACATTATATGCAAATAATTTGAATGTTCACACTGTATGTAAATTGAACAAAGTCTTATATATATAGACTAAAGTAATCACCATAGGCATGATTTGGTAGATTTGCCAGAGTTATGATTGTCATGGAGTATAAACAAAGCCAAGGGGACCACACATTGTTTATTAAACATTCTTCTTCAAGGGGAGTCACAACACTCTTAGTGGAATGATGATAAGGAAAGACAACTTCTAAGTTAGTGTTTGGCTAATTAAGGAGTTTGAAATCAAAGTATTAGGAAGGTTGAAATGCTTTCTTGGGATTGAGGTGACTCACTCTAAGCAAGCATTGTTTATCTCCCAATAGAAATATTTATATATCACCTTAAAAAAATAGGTAAGACAACATGCAAGCCAACAGTTACTTCAATAGACCCAAATCCAAGACTTGAAATAGCAAAGGAAGATGTTATAGTAGATAAGAGAATGCATCAATATTTGGTAGAAAATTTTATTTATCTATCTCATACAAAACATAGCATGTGTAGAAGTATGATTAGTCAACTCATGCATATCTAAAAAAAACTCATCTACAAACAACTCATTGAGTGTTATCTCGAAGGGACACCAGGAAAGGATATTTTGTTTAAAAGAAACGAAGGTTTGGTATTGAAGGCATATACAAATGCTAATTATGTTGGATCAATGGTTGAAAGGAGGTTAACCACTAAATATTGTGCCATTCTTGATGGTAACCTCGTGATGTGGAAGAGCAAGAAACAACATGTGGTAGTGTTGTTTAGAGCAAAGATAAAAATTTTAGCAATGACACAAGGTATGTGTGAATTACTTTGGTTAAAGATCATCATAGAAGACTTGAAGTTCAAGTGGGATGAGCCAATAAGACTTTTTTATGATAATAATTCTGTAATCAACATATTTCACAATCCATTATAACATGGTTGAAATGAATACATCAAAATTGACAAACACTTTATGAAGGAGAAAATTAGAGAACAAGTTGATTTGTGCCCCTTATGTTGTTAGGACCTTGCGAGCTAGAAGGGGAGGGGGTTGAATAACTCAAATCGCTTCTTGGTTGAGATTGGGCAGCGGAAACTTCCAAGAGAAACAAGCACGACACACACAACGCTAACTCGACTGATTTTACTTGGTATCCGCCTCCTTTAGATGACTAATCCAAGAGTTCACTCCTCATTGTTCACTTCCACTAAACCTTCTCCTTCTCGAACCAAAATCGATGGTGGAGAAACCTTCTTACAACAAGATTACAAAGCTCCACAAGTGAAATAGCAACAAGACAGAAGTGAAGAATAGATTACAAGTTTTAGCTTAGTTATCCTTCTCTTGGTTGAATGAAGATCTTGCAGATGAGAGCTTGACACAGAAGATGATCAGAAGAATCACAATGGAATAGTAGTTTCTTCTCGTGCCCCAATTCCTCTTTTAAACACCTTAGAATTGGGTTGTTTCTATGCTTTTTGTCGCCACCAATCGATTGGCAGAAACACATCAATCGATTGCTGACCGTGTGACTATCCATTGAACGATCATTGAATCTAGATCGACGGCTAAGATTATTCCATTTTGAATCTCAATCGATTGGTGGAAATCACCAATCGATTGGTAATGCTCAATTGATTGGCCAATCGATTCGACAACTTCTATTTTCTCATGAAACTTCTGTCAATCGATTGGTCCAATTGATTGGCAATGCTGAATCAATTTAGCAGGCTTCTGTTCACTCGAAAAACCTCTGTCAATCAATTGGTCCAATTGATTGGCAATGCTGAATCAATTTAGCAGACTTCTGTTCGCTCGAAAAACCTCTGTCAATCAATTGCACCAATCGATTGTCAGCGCCTAATCGATTCAGGAAGCTTATGTGTGCTCAAAGTTGGTTACTAATCGTTTGGAAATTTGTACCAATCAATTGATACACCACTTGTAAAACCCGGAATTGAGGTTTAGGTTTTAGGTTTTTAGCTCAATTGATTGGTATAACTCACTAATCGATTGGTAAACCCTAAAATAGGATTTTTCATCCCTAAATCCTCAAACACACACTTTCCTTTAATGTACCAAGTGATCCCAATTACCTTATGTCAGATGAACCTCCTGTTACCTGGACTTTGTGCCTAGAGCTTCCTCATCTTCCGGTCTTCATCTACCCTTGTATCCAATCTAGCGATTTGCTCGGGTTTGCAACTTTTACCAAGAATCCGGTCCTTGACCTTTTTGGACTTTCCTTGCCTTGCAACCGATCTTCCGACCTGCATGGACTTCTTCTTGCCAAGAATCTAACCCTCGATCTTTTTGAACTTTCCTTGCCTTGCATCTGGTCTTCCGACCTATATGGACTTCTTCTTGCCAAGAATCCAACCCTCGACCTTCTTGAACTTCTCTTATCATGTACACTCGTAACTCAAGTGAGATCCAACATATTAACTTAAACTTAAATAATTGTCAATCATTGAAACTTCTCATCCGGGGCATGATTGCACCAATAATCCATCTTTTTTATGTTTGACAATCTATTTAAGTTTAGGCTAATTTCCACCTTATCATAATATCAACTATTTAGCGACAAGATGATATCAATACAATAAGCATAAGAATGTCAAGATCTGAGCATAATGTCAACACAACAATCATGAACTTTACAACAAGCATGAACTTAAATATATTATTTCTCCACCTTTGCCAAATATCAAAATGAAGCTAACCCAATGGGATGAATAACATGAAAATAGCGAGATACTCCCCCTTAATATATGTATTCTAAAGATGTAGGGCACATCCTTAAAAATCATAAACACAAATACATAAATATGGGGCACTTCCCCTAAACCTATGCAATGATAGAGTACACCCTTACACGTCACACAAGCAAACAAACAAGCAACTATGGGGCACTCCCCCTTAACATATGCAAAGATAGGGTACACACCTATACATCATAATAACAATCAAACAAACAATGATGGAGCACTCCCTCGCCAAACATAAACTTATAAAGATAACAAATATAATGTATCACACATGAATAATAAAAACTAAAAACATCACATAAAACTAAAGTCATCCATATAAAATGTGCCTATAACAAGGCAAGCATAGTCAAGTACATCATACTAAAAGTCAGACTAAAATACATAAAGTCAAGCAAAAACATCCAGCACCTAGTCTAGATATAAAATGCATGACACCATATCATCAATCGTTGGAGAATCAACATCCATTGGAGGAGGTGGCTGAGGAGGACGACCTGTAGTCCATGAGTGCATCAAATCATGCAATGAAGCAACACTCATCTCAATGTCAATCTGGTGTCACTCATTACCCTCAAAATGAGTACGTATCTCAGCTATCTGAAGATCACGATCCAGACGCAACTCCTCAAATCATATATGCATAACCTCCTCGAGCTCAAAAACTTGAGACCAAAGGTCATCAAATTGATCGTCACCATCAGCATCCTCCTGATCAACCGCTGCAGGATCCCTAGTGACGATGACATCTGGTGTCAGTCCCGCACCCCTAAGTCGTGGTCTCAGTCCCTCACGTAACCGACGACCATCTACCCACCTCACGCCACCATCACATGGCTCCATTCCGACCAAAGAGATTGATCGGACTGTAATTCTAGCATACTTGGATGTCATCGATTGCAACCTACCGCATCCATACCCAAGGATGCCAGCCATTCTGTGATGATGTCGCTACCAAAAGGCATATGAATAGTATCATGAATTGGTTTGATGAAATGAATGATGCAATGAAACATGTTTAATGTCACATGGATGTCAAAACCCTGTCGAAAGGCATATAGCATAAAAAAGATGAGGAAGTCGAATCATAGCTAATGCTCGAGTCACTATGGGAAGAAGGCAGTTTGACAACAACTTTATGGAGAGCATGGTCCTGAGTAGACATCTCAAGAGTAGAAAAAGTAGTGATAGAAACATTAGGTCCATCTGGACGAGGTCTTTGAAAAAAATACTCATACATCGAAGATATGGAGATATGCTCAAAAGGTGAGGGCAATAGATCAGACAATACCGGGTAGAAAACAAAGTCGTTTGAAGATGAGCGACATCCTAAAAACTCTTGGAAGATTTAATGAGTAAAGTCTAGATTACATTTAGCGACATAGGTCTAGTATTGCAAACCATCAGATGAATGCAAATTCTTATAGAATTCGGACGCTAACCCCTCATTTATGTCTCGTTCACAAAATACAATCGACTCCAACTTGTAATATTGAATTATTTGGATGATATCTAAATAATTATTATAGAAGAACTGTTGGTCAATCGACCAGGCCGAAATAAGTTTGAATTTATATTTGCTAAATGCTTGTTGGAGATAAGCATTCGAAAAGTGAGAATCGGTTGGCGGTTGAGGGTGGGATGAACCCTCATCGTGCACAATCTGCTTTTGCTTTTTTTCTAAGGGAATGAATGATAGTGCACCAACAAAGCATGAATGACAAGATGTATGATGCATGAATGAAGTGCAAAATGAAATGGATTAGCAAATTTGACATGGACTAAGTAAGAAAATAAGAAGAAATTAGGGTTAAATCTATACTTTGGTTCCATTGGATGCTCAGTGATGTGAGAATGGTCTAGAAGAGAGGGTTGGGCTATCACGAGTTCACCGGAGACAAACCCTCAGCAAAATCCTAAGTATGTGGACATACTTGAGTAAGCTACAACTGAGAAATGGGAGGGGAATGGTGAGAACCCTAAAGGAACCATGAGTCTAGGGTTTACTGGAGTGACGAAGTCATCAAGGGAAACTTCGGAGAAGAGGAAAGGAAAAGGGTGACACAAACGGTGAGGGATTCGGAGGGCTAGGGCTCGAGAGAAAAATCAGGGTGTGAATCAATTAGTGAGGGCATGGATTATAAAGTCACGCTTACCAATCAATTGGTGAGTCTTTAATCGATCATCATAAATGATTCAACTTACTCTGTGCTCATGGAAATTCATCACCAATCGATTGGTATAGTTGAATCGATCACCACGATAGATTCAGCGAGGTTCTATGCTCGTGAAAATTCACTATCAATCGATTAGACCAATCGATTGGTATAGTCGAGTTAATTAATGTGATCGATTCCGCGAGGTCTCCGTGGTATACCACAAAATCACCAATCAATTGCTTCAATCGATTGGTGTGGCTTAGTCGAACAGCGTGATCAATTTAGCGTGATTCTGTGGCTTAAATGAAATAACCAACCAATTGGTAACTATCACCAATCGATTGATATTACTGATAAAGTCTAATAAACCCCATTTTTTGTCTCATTTTGTGCCAATTTTCAAGGTTAATGACTTTAAACATGTGTATGAAGTATAGCTATGTTGGCTATGTGAAGTTAAGTGCGTTGGAATTGTTGATTATGTTTTTCTTTCATCAAAATGTCCAATCATGATCTTTGGACCAAATACACATTAATTATGTATTGGTCTTTCCCATGATTCGTCAAGTCAATAATTCATAAAAGATTTCAACCTTCTTGCTCAAAGTAATGCATCATAATAAACATTATGACCAAGAAGATTGTCCCTAACATCTCACTCTCATCTAGATATATCAAAACCACAATCAAAGTAAATCTTATGTTCTTGTGAGATGCAATTTGAAGGTAAAATGAATTGTGATGAGTTTTATTCTTGAAGTGATCATGAAGGGTTGTTTGTTTATTCAACAAAGCACATTCCCAATTCCCTTCATAAATAACTAAATTCAGCTTCGGGGAGTGATTTAGTAAAAATATCGGCTAAGTTGGATTTGGACTCAACATAACTAAGGACAATATCACCTCTAGTCACATGATCTCGAATAAAATAATGTTTTACCTCAATGTGTTTTGTTCTTGAATGATGAACTAGATTTTGGTCAAGTTTGTGGTACTCACATTATCACAAAGGACTTGTGCATTTTTGTAAATGAGTTTATAGTCCTCTAAAGTGTGAGTCATCCATAACAATTTTGATATACACTCTCCCATAGAGATATATTCAGCTTTGGTTATGGAGACTGCTATACAATATTGTTTTGGACTTGACCAACTAACTAAAGAAGATTCTAGAAATTGACATCCCTCCACTAGTGCTTTTTTGATCCAATTTACACCTAGCATAATCAAAATCGGAGTATCCCACAAGATCAAAAGTTTCGGTTCTAGGATACCAAAGACCTACATTTGGAGTTCCTTTTAGGCATCAAATGATTCATTTGACGACACATAAGTGTGACTCCTTGGCACGAGATTGATATTTTGCACACATACCCACGACGAACAAGATATCGGGTCTACTAGCCATGAGATAAAGAAGACTACCTATAACACTATAATACAATTTTGGATCAACTTCTTTGCCTTTAAGATCATTATCTAGTTTTGTGTTAGTGATCATAAGAGTAGATATTTCTTTAGCATTTTCCATTCCAAATTTCTTAAAGATTTCTTTTGCATATTTAGATTGATGAATGTATATTCCTTCTTTTGTTTGTTTAATTTG
>JBBUKS010503758.1:0-14058 GCA_038050645.1 Hedychium gardnerianum | reverse complement strand
TGAAGAAGCCCCCGGTGGATTTCGACCACCTCATGAGCCGGGCCCTCAAATACGTAAAGGTGGAGGAGGCCCAGTCGGCTCGAAAAAGGGGAGCCGACGTCCCCGCCGGTTCAACCGATCGCCGGGCTCCTCCCCCACCGTTGAAATACAACGATCGTCTAGGACCTCACCGCCAAATGCCCAGAGGTGGGGATATAGCTGTCCTTGAAATTAGAGCAGAGGACCCTGAAATATTTTTTATTTCCAGTTATGTAAGTTCGCCGCGCCTAATGCTTTCCCTTTAATAAAAGCTTCGTGCAGGATAAAGAAACACCTCGATCTGGTAGCTATCTTGGACTCCGCTAAAGCTCTGGTCTCTTCTGTGATCAATGATCGAGGTTCTCCGGTCTCCCCTATGATCAAGGGTCGAGATTTTCCGCTAAAACTCCGGTCTCCCTTTTGATTAATGGTCAACGTCGCCTGTACGACCACGACACTTCTCGCCTGTACGACCACAACACCTCTCGCCTTTACGATGACGACACCCCTCGCCTGTACGACCACAACACCCTTCGCCTGTACGACCATGACGCCTCTCGCCTGTACGACCATGACGCCTCTCGCCTGTACGACCAAAGCACCCCTCGTCGGTACGATCAGAACACCCCCAACGGTACTTAAGGCACTCTCCTGGAATACGGGGAACTACGATACTTTTCGGCCAGAACATGCTAGCCAATGTCTCCATAGCACGCGACATTAAATGCTGACCGTACGCGCTTAAGAAGGATATATAAAGGAATAGGAGCCGCTACAAAGGAGAGGTTCTTTTCGAATCACTAACTCTTTTACATACTGTTACAATATTTCCGAGCTATCAGACCTGATTTTAGCGTCGGAGCGAGATCCCCAGGCCCTTCGCCTGGAGCTCTCCGTTAATCCTTCGTCTTTCTCTCTGTGGCCTGTGCAGATCCCCAACCAACTACTTGAGATTGCAGACCGGCCGCACATTCCGATCGGATTCAAGATTCCCGATGACCGATCGAACCACTCTACCCTACGATAATCTAGTCAGCAATTATCCAATTTATCGATGGCTCATTCTTCGCAAGTCTCCGTACAGGAACCACCGTCATCTTAAATATAATTAAATTGCCATTATTATTTGCAGTCTCATCTGTACAAGCTTAGCGTAATCCTGTAATCTTTCATGCCTATTCCCTTGTTGACATCTTTAAGCAATGCTGCTTTTTGCTGGACAAATCGCCATTGTCATGAAATTATAGTTCATCGCAGTATCATAGGTATACTTTTCAAGTAAAAAAAATAGCAAAATCCAAAGTCCAAAATGGTTAATATGCAAGGAAAATTTACATGTTTTTTTTTTTTTTTTTGTATTTTCACAAAGCTTAATTGTAGCAGGAGAAAGAGCCAGCTCCAATTCCAGTCTGGTGATGGAAAAAAACTCCTACACTTCGAAGCTGCACAAAGCCTGGACATGGCCGGCGTACTCCCTCGGCACGTCCACCTCGTGCCACGTCCTCTCCTCATCGTCACAGCCCAATTCAAGAACGTACGCCATCTGGGCCCCGCCGCGGGCCCCTGAACCCATCACCATCAGCCCCGCTTCCCACGCCACCATGTGCAGAGCGGCCCTCACCTCCCGCGGCAGATCTGCCACCGTCCTCCACCCCGATCTGCCGCCTTCCTCCATCATCTCCACTTCCCTTCCCTCCCGGCACATGTAAATTTTCCCTTTCTCGGACACCACGCACGTCCTCGTCCGCGGGTTGGCCGCCTCCTCCAGCGCCAAGTCCCCTTCTGCCGCCCACCGCCAGGCGGCCACATCGAACGCCTCGACGGTCTGCGAGAACTGACCTTGCGCCTCAGTCGGGTAACCCCCGAGGACGCGGAACGCACCGGCAGAGAAGAATCCCTTGCACTCGTCGCGCGGCCGCGCCATGTCCGGCAGCTGCGTCCACGCGTCCGCCGCCACGTCGTAGAGCAGCGCGGATCGCAGCGCGTTCTTGCTCTCGTCGTGCCCGCCTGCCACGAACACCATCCACCGTCCCTCCGCCTCGGCGGCGGCGCAGGCGAAGAAGGACCGCCGCGGGCCAGGCATCCGCGCCCCGCGGCGCCAGACGCCGGACACCAAGCCGTAGACGTGGACCTCGTCGGTAGCGGCCCAGGTGCGGGGGTCCCACCCGCCAATCACCACCAGCTCCCGCCCGACGGCGGCCAGCTGGCAGAAGAGCGGGAGGCCGTGGGGACGGCCGGGGATCATCGGGGGCGAAGTCCAGGTGTCGGTGGCCGGCTCGAACAGGACCAGACGGTAAAAAAGAGGGGAAGGAAAGGAGTGCTTGTTGGCGGGCGTGGAGGCGGGGTCGGACTGAACGAAGGCGATGACCGGTCGGGCGAGACCTGCGGCCCTGCGGAGGCGGTGGAAGGGCGGGGAGGCGACGACGCGCCTCCAGTGCCTGCAGACGTCCTGTGCGGCGCGGAGGGCCTCGATCGGAAGGCGGATGAGGCATTCGCGGGCGACCTCCTCCGGGAGCCCCGGTATGAGCTCGTTCTCGGCCATGGCATACAACAGAAGAAGAAGAAGAAAAAAAAAAGATCAATTCTTTTTCAACACAGCAGAATCAAAGGCCGAAAGGAAGAGGGCAAAAGCTAGAGACGAAAGCGAAAAGGGAGAGGCGTTTGTTTGTTTATAGGCGGAAGAATCAATCAAGAAACCTCACAAGAGAGGAGACTCCACCGGAATTAATTGCGATGACGACGGCGACTCAGTTCCCCTTCTCGAAGCTTGATCCAATAATTCACTCCAATTGGCAATTTGCTTGTACACTTTTTTTTTTTTTTCCATCTTCTTGATGTTCACGCTTCGCTTTACCAATTTCCCTTTAATAAATACTAATAAATAAAACAAACAAAATCATATTGGATATTCTTGGTTCCGATGATGTAAGACTTTTTCTGAAAAAAAACATTTTTATAAAACAAAAACTAAAAATCGGTTGGGTCTGTGCGGACGAGTTGCATCTCTCTAACTGCGTGATACAATTTTTTTTTGATTTTTTTTTCATAATGATGTGGGTTTATGAGTTGGATCTGACTCATTTGTACGGCGGGGGCAAGATATGACAAATTATGACTATATTAATACACGTATTGTTTAAAATTTGTAAAAATATTACGTAATGTATTACAAGAAGTTATTTAACTTGTGAAATTGATAGCGTGCTGAATCGATTATAAAATTAAATATATATTTATAAGCTTGTTAAAATATAAAGCTTACATAATTAAATTAATCAAGGCTTTAAAGCCCTTATACATTCAGATAATTGTCCCTCGATTAAAGTAATAACATGTCAAAATAATGGCGCCGTACAATAATTGCTTTTTTTATTTATCTTTTTCTTGATTGAATATTGTTAGTGGGACCGGCTTGACATTTGATTATGGAGTTAAAGATAAGCATAACCCAAGCATCGCATGACCACATTCTGTCCCACTCTATATAAAAATAATAATATTTATGTGATTATGAAATTAAAGATCTTAAATGCATGTATATACACACACTATATTTTAATATTCGGATGATATTTGAATAATAAATAATAAAAACTGATATCAAAAAATTATAAAATAGTTGATGTGGTGATGACCAATTATTTTACAGGTTTTATTTGTAATAATATTAGATAAATTTAATAGAATATGTATTTCAATTTGATCAATAAATTATCTATTTTTTTATTTATAAATCACGTGTCGTAAGTTGATTGTGCAGTTAGATTTGAAGTTCATACAAAATTGAGTCGTGAAATTAAAAACCACCATATATGGATCCTTTCTGAAAACGATCAGACCTAGAGTTGATGAAATGATTTGAAAATTGATTGAAAAAGACTTGGATGAAAAAATTAACTATCTAGTTTTTATTTATAAGCTATGTTGTGAAATCAAAATTTTCAGATCAAACTCGATCGTGAGTCAAAATCTAAGCATGATTATATGGGTGAGTTGACTTTTAGAATCAATTCAAAGGTTGAAATCTGAAGTTAAATTAAAATTAAGGTGTTAGAGATCCCTTCGTAAATTTCTTATTGGAAGAAAATAATTGCAACTAAATTCAATTGCGGATAAGTAAGTTGACTTTAAATCTAATTAACTTGTTTGGGTCAACGAGCAACAAAATTGCTTTTCTTATATTTCTTCGGATTAATAATCGTGAATGGGATTTTAAGTCAACCGACCATTTTTAAATAATTAGTTTGAATTTACGTATAACTCGTGCTTCTTTGCTAGAATTAGTGCATTATCGTTTTCAAATATCCATCACAATTTATAAATTTTATATATTTTACTTGTAGGCTATATTTCCTATGAGTAACAAATTAAAATAACGAATAGGAAAAACAAATATGAAAAAGAAACGATAAAGGAATATTAATATAGTTTATATTTCTCTGTAGAAGATTCCTTCCTTCCTTCTTCCAATTAAATTAGGCAAAAAGTAGTTGATTTAAACCAATTTTTTTTCTCCCTCTATTTTTCACCAAAGAAAATATAGAAAAATGAAATTATTTTACTTTTGTTCTTCAATAAAATCCCAAACTTTTTGCTTTAATTTACATTAAAAACTATAAAATAACTATATTCTCACTTTCAATTATTCTAATTATCTCGTAGCTACAATTAATATAATTGATGAACAAAAATGCTTAATAGCAAATGTCTTAATCTCTTGCTTGATTTGGTAAGTTGATAATTTTAAGGAAACTATTTTTGAGATTGAAAGATATTAATGCCTAACAAATTATGAGTTTTAATACGGAACTAAGCAATTTTTTGTTTTCAGTTAACAATATATTTCAAATAGTAACTAGATTGTGGATGGAGATGGAGAAAACAACAAAGCAACCATTAAAATAAAGAACCTAATTTAGTTTCTATTTTAGTGATATATAATTATATTTATTTTATACTGGCGAGGTGAGACAATAGCCAGTTCATTAATTGATTTAAATTGATTTTATATTTTAATGTCAAAAAGAAAATGATTGTGTTAATTTCTTCTACTTTATCCTCTCTATCCTCCCCCTTGCTTTTCTCTCCTCTGAAGTAAACATGGCCTTAAATGATGAGGCCGCAGACAAAAATGACTTGTGCTGTCGCCTCGAGCTTATCTTAAAGAAGAGCCCGGCGCTATCACCAGCATCATCTTCATAAATTAATACAATTTGAAACTTTCTTCCAATTCTAATAGAATACGTTAAGGAGCATTTCATTCATTAACTGTTTGACAAGGAAATGAATTCACTTGTCATAATTGATTTTTAAAGAAGAACTTATACAAGTGATTTTTAAAGAAGAACTTATAAAGAATAGCTCGGCGCTATCACCAGCATCATCTTCATAAACTAATACAATTTGAAACTTTCTTCCAAGTCTAATAGCATTTCATTCATTAACTGTTTGACAAGGAAATGAATACACACACTTGTTATAATTGATTTTTAAAGAAGAACTTATACAAGTGGTATTGCTCCTTGGTCATCTTCATACCGGTCGAAAGGAATCGAGAGACAGTTCAAGCTAGTTTAATTTAGTTGTAGTAGAAAGATGATTATATTTATTTTAGATGTTTTTTATAATTTATTTATAAATTATATAAAAAAATTATTTTATAATGGACTGTAAAATAATTAAAGACGAGGAGAATTTAAACTAACTTAATTTAGTACTGATGGCGAGAATTGCACATCAAGATTGAACAGTGTCAAGAATGAACAAGCAGCTGAGTCAGCTGCAAAATAGCAGTCTGGAATCTAATCCTTGACATGTCTCTTCTGTCAAGATCGCAGATAAAAGCCAGCTTTTTTGCTTAGACCATTCCAATATAATCATCAAATTTAATATAATTTTCATATCAAAATAATATAATTTCAACATTAAATATAATTTCAATTTCAATCCATTCACGTTATAACATATTAAAAATGTTATTTGTCTTATTCATAATAATTATCAACATACATTTTAATTTATTAATAATTTTATATGATTATTAACATATTTTATAATTTTTTATTTAAAATAAACAATAATATTTAATTAAAAATATAATATTACAATAACACTTAATACACTTTATAATAAATAATTAATATTCCTATAAATATAAATAAAATTTAAAAAAAGTATTATAAATTAATTTAATTTAATTTTATTAATTATATAATAATATAAAATTAAACAATATATAAATTACACCATATTATTTATATATTAAATTTAAGATAAGGATTTGATATATGAATTGGAATATTTTAATATTAATTCTGATGTTTTAATGTATGAATTGAAAATGACCTTAGGATAAGATAGAGCAGCTACGACACAACAACAAAAGATTATGAAATTGAATGAAGACGATGTGATGGGCGGCTTGACGTTATTATTATATACAGGGAAGTTTGTGCGGCTTGTTTCAATTTAGTATTGATAATTCGCCTGCTCTGTAACTCTGTTGGGTTGGAGTTGTGTACAATAAAAAAATTTTAAGATTTAAATTTTAATTATGATTTATTTTATAGTAAATTTTTAATTTGTAAAAAATAAATTTAAAAATATTAATTATTTAAATAGAATTTTATTTATATTTCTTGATTTATTTTAATAGTTGATAATTTTTTTTATAAAATCGAATCGGTTAAATTTAATATTATTTTATCTGATTAATTATTATTATTATTTGTTGGGTTGGAGTTGCAGTTCATTAATTGTGGCAGTTCATTAAGCTGTTAGAGAACTTATTTCCAAACGATCATGTGAGATTATTAATTAACGATGAACGATCAAATTAAAGCCGGAAGGGATTGGACGGGTCCCTTCAATTCAACGTTGATATGGGGAGTGAAAAATTGGCTCAAGTGCAATGAGGATTAATCAACATGTTGAGTTAACTTAAAGTCAAGGAAAATTAATGTGATCACCTTTTTCCAATTTTCATCCATCTGCCAGTCACTCGATGAGCTGATCCGTTAGATATTTGGCAGAGTCGATTCGCTAATTGATCTGTCAGTAAATTCATCAGTTATTCGACCGAGTCAATTCGTCATTCACTTACTAGAGCTTATCTGTTGGGCACTCGACATAACCAATACACGAGTCAATCCGTCAATTGATCTGTCATAGTAGAATCCATCAGCTGATCCGTCAAAGTAGATTCGTGAGATGATCCGTCAGAGTTGATCCGTCAGGCAATCTACCAGAACAGATCCGCCAGTCACTCGACAGAGCCGATCCACCAGGCACTCGACAGAGTCAATCCGTCAGCTGATCCGACATAGCAGATCCACCAGACACTCGGCAGAGCCGATCCGTCAGGCACTCGGCAGAGCCGATTCGTCAGACACTCGGCAAAGTCGATCTGTCATTCACTCGATAGAGCCGATCCGCCAGTCGATCCGTCAGAGCCGACCCGCCAGCCGATTCGCCAATCACTCGGTAGAGATGATCCGCCAGTCACTCGGCATAGATGATCCGCCAGTCACTCGGTAGAGCCGATCCGCCAATCAATCGGTAGAGCTGATCCGCCAATCAATCGGTAGAGCCGATCCGCCAGAGCCCATCCACCAGCCGACCCACCAGAGCCGACCTGCCAGCATATCCGCTAGTCACTCAACATAGCCGATTCGCCAGTCACTCGGCAGAGCCGTTTCGTCAGTCACTTGGTAGAGCCAATCCACTAGCCAGTCGACAGAGCCAATCCGCTAGCCAGTCGGCAGAGCTGATTTGCTAGACACTTGGCAGAGCCGATCCACCAGACACTCGGTAGAGTCGTTCCGCCAACCGATCTACTAGAGCCGATTCGTCAGTCGATCCGCCAACTGACCCGACAGTCATCCCGACTAGAGCAAACCCGTCATCGAGCCGACCCGCCAATCATTCATCCCCTCTCCTATTAGTCCCATCGACAAATTCTCTAATCTAGTTATCTCAAATGACTGATAGCACATGAGCCCCATATGGACTGACAGTACACATGGATTGTTCAAACACATGGAGTAGTATGAGTGACAATGTGATCCCTATAAGATCTTCACAGTACAAGACATGGACAATATAACCTTCTGATATCTATGACATGATATATCTTTTATTTATCATAGATGTGACATCTAGTTATGGTATAAGACATGAACAACATAACATTCTAACACTTATGACACGACACATCCCTTATTTGGACATGACACTTAATTAATGCGGGGATTACAAGATGTTATATAAAGGGTCCGCTTCCTGCAAGCGCATGTACGCTCTCAAGTCTAAAAACACTCACACTTCATTCATCTTCGAGGGTTCACCCTCTACATCTTCGTTCGCCAGAATCTGACTTGAGCGTCGGAGTAGCTGAGCTCGGGATCCCCTGGCTTGTCTGCTAACGCTCCCCTCCCCTTGTTGAACTCAACAAGTCTCAATGTGCTTCTTCCTCCAAGCTCTTCCCCGGCAAGATCTTCTTCAAGTCAACCTCATAAACAACTCATCGGCGCTCCAGCCTTCACCGATTTCAGACGGGATCAAATGTGACGCCGTCTGCGGGAACATACACTTGATTTGAAATGTGAAGATGGATGAATCCAAGAAAGTCGTTGAAAAACGTAATCTGTAAATACTACGAGAAACAAGCGACTGGAGAACTTCCACCTCCGGCTCCTTCGATCGACAGTTCCTTCCATCGGCAAACTTTAATCGACGGTCTTCAATTGACAAAATTCCAAGCGACAATGGCTACACATGAAAAAAATAGCCAGTGGCAAAAGTCGATTGGCTTAGGGGAGAAAAAGCAATTTTTTAATCACCTTCAAATGAAAAAAAGCAAATGTCGATCGACATTTCTAGCCAAATCCTCCAAGCAAGCCAAATCAAAATCGGTCTTCGCATATGTAGTTTGGTTAGATTCCAAATCCTACATGCAGTATGCCGATCGACCAAAGCCAAATGACCACCTCAAAAGCCAAAATCAGTGACTCAAATTGACAAAATCAAATAAAAATTTCGATCGGCGAAACCCAAAGAAGCAACTTCCAAGCACATGTGCCACTCCAAGATTTGCCGATCGGCAAAACTGAAAAGGACAGATTCAAAGTCAATTGGCAACCTCCAAGTCGTCAAACTCATTCGGCAATTAGCTCATCAAATCCCATCAAAGTTAACTTGGCAATTGGAATTCAACTTCATTCAACTTTAATTGACAAATCCGATCGACTACCACTCATTCACATTAAGCCAATATAATTCCAAGGGACAAAACAGATTGACAGTTTCAAATGGACACTCAAATGCAAATGGAAAAGAACATCCGATCGACAAAGAAAAAGCAAAATTTAATCAACTTTTGGTCAAATCCGATCGGCCATCTCCCAGTAGGAAAACTTAATCATCAAGAGCAATTTTCCAATCGGCTTCAAAGGCTTCACTTGACCATAAGAAAATCCATTCGGCAACCCCTTATGTGGGGGATCTTCAATCAGAAAATTCCAAATTAGCGACTAGTCGACATCCAATCGGCGACTCAGTCATCTCAGGCAGCTCATCCATTCGTGCTTGATAGCTTGAGATTATCCACTCACGTCATCTCGATAGGTAAATCTGAACTTGAATCTTAGAATTTAAATTCAGAATATATCACTTATGTATCAAGCAGAAAGTGCATCTCCACACTTGAAAATACTTCGATCTCCATCAAATCGGACGACCTCATTATTTCTAAGATGGCCACTCGATCGATTTCTCTAAATGATCCTGTGTTGCTGAATGGCCACTCGGCCTGTGTTGCTGAATGGCCACTCTACCAGTATTGTTGAATGGCTACTCGGCCAATATTGCTGAATGGCTAGTCGATCGGTATTCCTGAAGGGCCACTCGGCCAGTGTTGCTGAATAGCCACTCAATCGATTACTCTAAATGGCCACTCATCCTGATTTGTTGAATGACCACTCATCCTGATTTGCTGAATGACCACTCGACCTATGTTGCTGAATGCCCACTCGGCCAGTATTGTTGAATGGACACTCGGCCAATATTGCTGAAATGCCACTCGACAAGTTCT
Source organism: Hedychium gardnerianum (assembly GCA_038050645.1). Classification (NCBI taxonomy): domain Eukaryota; kingdom Viridiplantae; phylum Streptophyta; class Magnoliopsida; order Zingiberales; family Zingiberaceae; genus Hedychium; species Hedychium gardnerianum. Next base: position 3,950 of record JBBUKS010503758.1, on the reverse strand, counting down.
CCTGAATGACCACTCGACCGGTATCTCCCAAAGGTCGCTTAGCTCAGCCCAAAGACTCTTGCGTAACTCGATCAAATAATAAGCGCGGTCCCCACATGCCGAAAGACTTTAGTGCCGCTCGATCGTGTTATGAGTGTTATGACCAAAAGGGGAGCTAGAGGGGGGGGGGTGATTAGCTCTAATCACTTCTTGATAATGATTTTTAGCGAAAAACTCGAAGCAATGTTAACACATTTGTTTTACTTGATATCCACCTCCTTGAGGTGACTAATTCAAGGGTCTAACTCTCTCTCATATAAACTCGAACACGAGCAATACACCAAGAAACAAAAGCAATACAATGAATACAAAATTTTACAATAAATAACCTTTGCTTTTGATCTTTTGTTGCTTGGGAAATCCCTCTTGAAGACTTAGAAAGTGCAACAATACTTCTCCTCCAAAGCTCAAGAACTTCCGTTTAGAATCGTGCTTTAATCCTTCGCGAAAACACTCTTTGTTGGGCTGACCTAGGGTTCCTAATCGATTAGGCTTACTCTTAATCGATTGTCACATCAGATCCAACCATTTAAACCTGTAAAACAACTCTTTTTTAAATACCCAATCGATTGGTGAGCCATACCAATCAATTGGTTAGTCTCTAATCGATTGCCTAATCGATTACGTTGTTCACTGTTCTCTCGAGAACTCGACTGAATCGATTGCCCTAATCGATTCACAAACCTTCTATTCATTCGATAAACAACTCCAAATTGATTACTCTAATCAATTGGAAATGCCACAATCGAATTAGCCAATCGATTCTAGCACTCACTGTGCACTCGTGAAAAGAGCCTAATCGATTAAGACATGCTGAATCGATTAGCCTAATCGATTCAGCAACCTAATCGATTCAGCATCCTACTATGCACTTGCGATTTTAACATCTCCCAATCGATTGGCTGCTCAAGTCTTAATCGATCACCTGATCGATTTGGATAGCTTATGTTCTTTCGATAGCAGATTCAATCGATTACCTTAGAGCCAATCAATTACCTAATCGATTACTCAATCCTAAACTCCCAAACCAAGTTTAAGGTTCCTTTGCCCAACCCCAAAGTCATCCGTGACTCGTTAGGACTTTCCGTTGCCTAACATCTGATCAACCTTGACCTGTTAGGGCTTCTTCACCAAGTGTTTGGTCAACCTTTGACCAACTTGGACTTTTCTCCTGTGCCAAGTGTTCAACTCTCAACTGACCAAATTTGGACTTGACCTAATTCCCATCTAGGTTTGTCTAGTACCACTAGGACTTTTCTCTTGCCTTAAGTGTTCAACTCTCAACTGACCCAATTTGGACTTAACCTAGTTCCCAACTAAGTTTGCGTAGTCCCACTAGGACTTCATTCGTGCCAAGTGTTTAGCTCCCAGCTAAACTACCTTAGAATTAACCTAGTTCTCAACTAGGTTTGCCTAGTTCCACTAGGACTTCAGCTTGTGCCAAGTGTTTAGCTCCCAGCTAACTCACCTTGGACTTCACCTAGTTCCCAACTAGGTTTACTTAAGTTTGCCTAGTTCCCAACCGGACCTTCTCTTTGCCTAGTCCCACTATGACTTTTACTGCCTAGTTCCCAACTATGTCTTCCAATCACTTAACATATTGATTGAACATCTAAACCCAAGCTCGAGCCATCCCTAGCTTGGTCAACCTGGTTAACCCTTGACTCGGGGACAATTGCACCAACAATAAGCATGGTCCCCACGCGCACAAATGCTTTCGCGTCGCTCGACCGAGTTATGAGCATAGTCCCCACGCGCCCAAAGACTCTCGTGCCCCTCAGCCGAGTTATAAGCGTTGTCCTCATGCGCCCAAAGACTCTTGCATCGCTCGGCCGAGTTATAAGCATGATTCTCATGCGTTCGATGACCTTTGGTCGACAATCTGTGGCCGTGAGCTCGGCATAAAAAACCAAAGGCTCGGCTCTCACATCAAAAATCAAGGGCATAACTCCCACATAAAAAATCAAGGGCTCAGCTCTTATATCAAAAATCAAGGGCTAAGCTCCCATATAAAAAAATCAAGTGCCTTGCTCTCACTAAACACACGACCCTGCTCCCACCAAACTATCGCTCTGCTCGGCTCTTATTGTCACTCCGCTCGGCAACCCAGTCGATCGACAGACTGGATATCAGAAGTGTCTAGTCAGTCGAGCTGGAGCCTCCTTCAATTATACTTAAATGGGAGACTTGTGATACAGGGAGTTAAAAACTGCCACGAGTGCAACGAGGGTTAATCAGCATGCTAAGTTGGGTTAAAGTCAAGGGAGATCAACGTGACCATCTCTTCCCGACTAACGCCGATCTGCCAGTCACTCGGCAGAGCCGATTCACCAGCAGATCTGCCAGTCACTCGGCATAGCCGATCCGCCAGTAGATCCGTCAGTCACTCGGCAGAGCCGATCAACCATTCACTCGGTAGAGCCGATACACCTGACACTTGACAGAGCTGATTTGCTAGAGTCGATCTGCCAGCTGATCCGTTGGAGCCAAACCCACCAGTCGATTTGCCAGTCACTCGGCATAGCCAATCCACCTGACACTTGGCAGAGCCGATCCGCCGGGCACTCGGAAGAGCAGATCCGTCAGACACTCGGCAGAGCTGATTCGCCAGCAGATCTGCCAGTCACTCGGCAGAGCCATGTTGGGTAGCCCGATGCGGTGTGTGCTTAACACGTTTCGCAAAACATGCATATCGGAAGACATTAAATAGTAATAACAAAAAAAACTAATTATTACACCACACACACCACACGCATACAATGATACATCTCATGCAGACATAATCGATAAAATAAAACTTTTAAGAATAATATTTATCCTAGGTATACCGTACGGATGATGCGTAAATAAAAGAGTATCAACTAGAGTGACATTGTCGAACCTCGCCTCTATTCGTATTCACGCCGAGCTCTTCAAGACAACTCTTTGAGCAACAAGTCTCGCCTTCGATCGGTACTAGCCAAGCGCGGAGGAGATGCGATCCAAGAGAAGGAAGCACTCTTCTTCCTTGTGATTTTTGGCAACAAAAAGGAAAGAATCCTTTTGGGATGTGGCCAGTCAAAGAGAGGAGGAGAGAGAGGAAAAAGAAAATAATACAATTCAGTAATTGTCTTTATATTTTTCTCTCTCTCTATATATAACTTATATATATATATATATTAATATTTATATAAAATATCTCTATATAAATTTTATATATATTAATATTTATATAAAATATCTCTATATAACTTATATATATATATATATATATATTTTGATGGGGTTGATGATATATATATATAAATTTTCTGATTGGGTTTGATGATAAAGTTTAATTCAAACCCAATATGCTTTAACTAAATTTTAGCATATTAATCTCTTAATTTGGTTTATAACTAAATCAAATAGGGTCTAATTCATCCATAAGAGATTTGACTCATCTACGCTTCCATTCCAACAAAATATATTCCATATTTGTCCTTTGTTTGGTTCAATCAAACATTATATCTCTTGATCTGAGAATCGAATTCTCAAACTTATTTTATGTCTTTTAGATACTTGTAGCACGTGTGACCCAATAGATTTTCGATTTATCTTGATCGTTCATAATTAAGTATTTAATTATGAGTGACACCTAATAATAAATTATGATTCTCAATTAATTAAAAAATCACAGTTGATCCCAAAATTAGTTCTGAACCCTTTCAGCAGCTACAGTGAGTCGTGCCTCGTTCCTTTCATTCGTCTTATACCTACTTAGTTCAGGACATGATCTATTGTGTCTGTCCCCACTAAGCTGACTACGTCACACCTAGCCTAAGTTATATTTACTTGTCCTGTGGATTATAATTTCTTGTACATGTGTCTAAGAGTCCAATACTCTTAACATGTGATGTTTTGGCTAAAGACTTTGAGTAACAATCCTGACA
>JBBUKS010503748.1:0-14058 GCA_038050645.1 Hedychium gardnerianum | reverse complement strand
ATTTATAGATTCGCATCGCTGCCCGCAGGCCACGCGTAAATGTTCAGAAAATACCAGAAGAAACCGGGCGGGTTCATCACGCTGACGGCACTGTGGGGGATTTGGGATGCTGCACGAGGGCCGCCAGGATCCAGCCTCAATGGTCATGGCGTCGAAGACTCTGAAGGCGAAAAGAGGGCAAAAGGTGCCCTTATGCTTTTTTATTGAAAGAGTATTTTTAACAATTTTTTTATCTTAAAAATATTATTTATTTTAATACTATTATAACAATTACAATTTAGTATATTCACTGATATAATTTTTAAAAATTAATTTTAATAAGTTGAAATAATTTTGATCAAATTAATAAAAAAATATTTTGATCAAATTAAATAAAATATAAAATTATCAAAAAAAAATTATCTATCCAAAATTCTAAAATCTCAAATCTCTCTCTAATTTAGGTTGACTCATGTCGAGTCGAATAAACACGATTACACGAATCATTTTGCCCATTTAATTAATAAGATGCCCTTTAACTAAGTCCAAAAGGGACTTCTTTATTCATTTTGCCCTTTTTCTTTTCTTTTCTAAAACGCCCTTCAATCGAGTCCAAAAGGTGTTTCTTCGATCATTTTGCCCATAAAAGATGACCATCATAAACTACACCAGCATAATATTATTATTCAATGAATTAATTCAGATAGAGCAGTAGTGGTGGAGGTTTACCTGGAGTCGTTTCCTCGTGCTATATCAAAATCACGAGGCGGCTGCTGCTGCTGCCCTAGTTCGGATCAAGGATCGATTTGGAATTACAGGATCAAATCGATAAAATCGAATCATAAAATTATACAATCTTATTTAAAAATTTTATAATTAAATATTATTATAATAATTATAAAAAATAATTAAAAGATTATTTGCGTATAAATAAATTAATAATTTTATATATACATATAATTATATTTTAATTCACAGATAATATTATTATCTATATAAATTTAAATTAATAAATAATTTAACTATTATTTAATACAATAATATTTAATAATATTTTTATATTATAAAAATAAAAAAATATATAAAAATTTTACTAACACAATAATAATAATTGAATATTTCCATAATTCACAAAATTAAATATTATAAATTTTAACAATCAATTCGTAGATCCGGCATCAGTCAGCCGTTCAATAAAAAATAATTCATGTGAAAAAAAATTCGGCTTGATCGGTTCAAACAATTGGATATATTGATTGTCAAAAAAAAATTTTTAAAAATAATTCATATAAATACACATTTTAATAGCAAGATACATCCAAGTCTGCAAATTTTTTAATCGCAAAATAATAAGAATTTGAAGAGCCATGTTGAAAGTTTTGAAAATTTTGGGGGATAATCTAAAAAAAAACTGAGTAAAATGACAATATTACCGGGAGCATTTTGGAAGATGGTAAAATCCAATGGGATTTGTTTACTTTTCGTCACCGACTGTCATCTTGTACCATTTCTGGATGAGGTTGAGGTAGTAGTCACTGTGGCAAAAGGTGAAACGCTCGCCCCAGCGCTCCTGTCAGTCCGTCCCAGGACCAATACTGAGAAGGTAAATCACGAGGACTAGTCTAGCCAGCCCGAACAATGACTAGTGTATAAGGGGGGCGGTTGAGGTAGTAGTCACGAACGATGTAGAGATGGTGTGTGTACCAGAAGAATGTTGAATTCGATGAGCCAATGGAGGGGGTTGGTTGAGCTGAGTTGGTTCTGGTGGAACCAGGGTTACACCAACACACAGTCGATCATCATGAGGACTAACATCACCACCCTCTCCATCTAGGGGCGGAACGAGAAAAAAAAAATAGAGGGGCTGAATTTCGGGGGGAGGTGGGGGGCTGTCCGGCATCTACTAGCCGCCACCATCGCCGGGAGGAAGAAAAAATGAGGAAGAAGAAGGGGATTCGGAAAGAAATGAAGGATAATCTCCGACAGTTTTATTGGACGGCGGCCAGGTTGGGGGAGGCTGAAGCCTCCCTCAGCCTCCCTTGTGCGTCCGCTACTATCTCCATCCCCTTCACGAACCACCCATGGTTCGGCAGCCATTGCACATCGAAGAAGGGCTTCAGTGGCTCGTACTCGGCATTGCTGTAGTACAATAGTTACGGGAAGTCGTAGATCAAGTGAGCGCCAACGTGGTACGCCTATAATTCCCGCTGCAATCATTTGTTCATCTATTGTTAGCTTTAGGATTTTTTTTTATCGACAAATGAGCAAGATCGTTTGTAACGTGTGATTATATAGATTCTACTTATCCTAAGCGATTCCAACGATTTTGCTCTTATTCCACCGTAAAGATGATTCCAAATGATCGAGCGATTTGTACAATTCTACTATCTATATCATTGTGGCAAAAAGCGAAACGCTTGCCCCCAGCGCCCCCGCCAATTCGTCCCAGGACCAACACAGAGGAGGTAAATTACGAGGGCTAATCTAGCTAGCCCGAACAGTAACTAGTGCATAAGGAGGACGGAATCTACTATCTATATCATGATTTTACAAATCATGGATGATGATGATAACTAGTTGTTATATCCAACGTTTAAACTAGGAGTGCAAATGAATTTAATCAAATTAAATAATATAAAATATTAATATTTGAGTTAAAATTAAAAAAGTATATGTGATATTCAAATTTGATTCGAAATTCAAAATTATACATAATTTAGACTAAGATCGTTCAAAATAAAATTCGAACTCGAGTTCGATTTTACTGGTTCGAACTTTAATTAAGCACAAAATTAAATTAATTAAAAATAATTTAAATTTGAGTTTGATTCAAATTTTAATTTAAATATATTTAAATTGAAATTATATAAAAATAATCAAAATTTAATTCGAATTTAGCTCACTTATGAATAATTATTATGGGTTTAAATTTGAACCGGCTAAAAAAAAAACTCTCAAACAAGTTCGATTCATAAGTTATGAAAAGAGGATAAATATCCACTCAAACCACTATTTTTTTTTTCACTTTTCATATTTATTATTTTATTTTTTGATAAATAAAAATCTATGCACCAAACAGGTTATACTTTTTATCAAAATGGTTAATTTCCTTTGTTTTGCTCCGCGTCTTCGTTTAGCGACAAACTGAAGCAGTTCCGTCTCCGGCGCTCGTGTCAGATCGATTTTCGTCGATTAGTTCTTAAAACCCTAGAAATTGAGCCTCAGCCTCTTCCGTCTCTTTCGCCTACGAGGGAGGGCGATGCTGCAGGATGGCGCCGAGAAACCGATCTGGATCTCGAGTAGGTTCTCAGATGACGAGGCTCCCACTAGGTATCATTCCTTCCCAGTCAAAATCTTTCAGTAGAGCGTTTTCCCCCTGTTCGTGCGACAATGATCTACCAAATTGGCTTCTTGCGATCGCTTTACTGAAGAGTTTCCTAGCACTTGGTAGAATTTTCTCTCAATTATACCTAGATTGGCTGAATTATCAGTCTATTCCTGCCGCAATATGGAATTTACCTCATTTTAGGGTAAAAGTTACAGGTCATTAATTTGTTTACTGTCATGCTCTTAGGTTCTGCATCGTCTTTTGCTATAAAAGTTATTTTTGTGGAATTGTTTAATTCTTCAGTATTTCCATGGAATTTTTTTGGTCATCAGAACTTCCCTCATATAGAATAAAAAAATTAAAATGCACTCCTATCGTATTCCCTTTTAAGAGACTAAATGCATAAAACTCTATATGAGTTTAGAGCACGTTTTTCAAACTAATCTGTATCAAGGCGAATCAATGAATACGACTAAAATATATGTTGGGAATTTTTTGTAGGAAAAATTGAATACCGAGATTAATTTACGGCAGGTAGTCAATTATTAGGATCTGTGGTGACACAATCAGGCTGGTACTTCGTCATCTACCACTTTCAACTGGTCTTAGGGGGATTGAGTTGCATGCAATTCTTTGCAGGGGGAGGCTTGTCTCAAAATCATTTTTACATCAATGGAAGAATTTACTAAAGAACAGAAAATATACTATTTTTTATACCAAGCTTGATTTGCTATCACAAGGATAATGTAATATGCAAACATCTTCCCAATGCAAACCAGACTTATCATTAAGTAATGGTATGTTGGACACTCTCTCTGCCAATACTTGGCAGTCAAGAGTTGCAGAAAATTAGAAACACGTATTTCACCTTTCTGGAAACTAAGGGAACAGTCGTATATTAATTTCTCGTTCCAGGATATGACTTATTTTATTGGATAAAAAATGTATGCAAACTACTTCATGACCTTTAGCCTCATTCCTCATGATATAGAGGCCTATAGTTTCCTTTCTTTTTAAAATGAAAACAAGAGGAAAATTTGACATACAATCCTGAACCTACAAGAAGAATCAAGTAGGTACTTGGCAGTGTCAAACTATATGTATTTTTAGATATTCCACACGTACTTCTAGCATCTGACAATGATGTTTTTTCTAGGCGTGAATTGTTGAGCATGGTGAAAAAACATTCCAACCTGTTGGGTGAGTCAGTTCATGATCTACTAGATGCTTCTGATGTTGAAATGGATGATGAGTTCTGGCATGAGATTCTGGATTTCTATTTCATACGTGGGAGGGTATCAAAGGGACGCCAGGAGGATGATCTTCTTTTTTTTGTTAGAAGCACGGTAATTTGTAATCAACTTTCGTGGTTCAAATGCATCTCATATACTTTAATGATATCTACCTTGGCATGCAGAGCATGAATGGATATGGTTCTGGTGATGCTAACGAAGACAATTCTCCTTTCTTTGTCCGTAGATGGGGCCCTGAGGTACTATAAAACCATAGATTTTCCTTTTACATCTCCATGCACATCATTTACTGTGTTTCTTTTAGTGTCTAAATAATCATAAACGTCCACTTCTTGCTGCAGCATACTTCGATGGAGAATTCACTAATTGAACCTAGTCATCAACTCATCATTAAAAGTAGATCCTTGTTTAATTTATTTAAATGTATTTCCTGATTCATGGATTATCCTGTCATTTTAAGATCCTTCATTTACCAGGAATTCCTCAGTTGTATAAATAATTTTGCAGATCTTTTTAATGCCTTTTGTGTTTCATAGAAAATTGAGAGCATGTCTTACACTGTTCAGCTGTGAAATCTAAATATGAATTCATCTTTTCCATAATTATATGATGTAAAAGTCTCTAGAGGTTGAACTAATTAATTCTGCGGTAGTTAATTTCTCGTTTCAGGTCGAGCTAAAATTCTGACTCCCTAATTTCATCTCACCTAGTAAGTTGTGACTGATGAAAGAGGTCCATAAGATTATGTGAATGGATTACTATTAATTTGGGTTTAATCATTTTTACGTCAGCGATTGGATGAATGAGATTAAAGGGTCATTTTTATTTGAATGGGTTGCAGCAAATGTGTCTGATTATCCATTATTTGTAAAGAACTAATGTCCGTTATGGGATGTCCTTAGGAGCTAACAAAGCTAAGTTGTTTTTTTTGTCTTTATGTCATGCAGTTGGAGAGAGTAATTGGTGAAAGTTCAACATGCGTTGATTGGAGGCGTAGTTTTTACTTGAATTTGATTGCTCATACATCATTTCAAGTGATAGTTGCAATTTGCAAGTATGTTCATTTTGTCTTTGTTTCACAAATATAATATTTTTTTCCCTAAGTTCTCACAACTATGATATTTTTTCCTTTGTTTCGGTACAACTTTCTATTTGTTAGTGGCTTCATATGTCCACTAATTGCTACTTATTGATTTTCTAATTTTGTTACCTAAATCAATGTTTAAACTCTCATTCCGAGCAAGCGTTTGGTTCATGACTGAAACGAGATGTTGTTAGTGCTATGTTGGACGTACCAACAAGCATTGCTAGAAGCATTGAGAAAGAGGAGAAGAAGAATCAAAGAGGAGAAGAAGGGTAAAAGTATTAGAGATCGAACCTACTTCCTTACTGTCGCCTAACGTAACAAAAGCAGAGAAGAAAGGGAGTAACATCACGACATCGAGAAGAGAATCAAGGAAATGAAGAAGTTGCGAAGAAGAGAAGGCAACACAACCAAACATGCGAAGAAGAGGTTAGGTTTCAGTTGGGGAAGTGAAGGCGACGGGTACTTTGCTTGGTTTTTCTTCTCTTCTTCACTTTGGATGCCCCTAATTCCTTCTTTTCCAGCAATAAGGAGGTTAGGGTCCTCAAGTGAAGTGTCTACTATGTTGCCTTCATTGCGGAATCAAGTCATGATTCTCGGGTGAAACATCCATAGCTGAAATGGATTAAAATCCTCAAGCGAAGTATGCTGTGCGTCGCCTTCATTGCGGAGTTAGTTTAGGATCCTTAGGCAAAAGTGTTTGCTGCGTCACCTTTGCTGTGAAAGTGATTCCAACCACTTTCGTTGTCTCAAGTTTGTGGGAAACATGAATTTGGAACCATGTATATCCCTAAAAAATTAGGCTAAAAATATTCCATAAATCATGGGATCATGTTTCCATAAATTATGAGATATATGATAGCATAGCTAGTTTCCATAAAAAAGTTCTTTTATCAATATATAAAAAGGGGTTAGGATCCCATATATTTGGGAAGCTTGAGTTAATACAATTTTCAATTTTCATTATGGTACCAGAGCAAATCTGCGATCTTGTAATGCCATTATTTGGTAGTAATGATATTTGAAGTTCCTTTACAAAGGTATCGATTTCTTTACCTAAGATGAGAAGATAGTCTGCTTAGTATCCCTAGTATCAAAATCAGTAGGATAGTATGGGAAAATCATCCTCGACTGCCTAGTTCCTCATTTTTTTTTATAGATTCATGAGAAAGACAATTGAAAATGAGTAGGATAGTGAACTTAGTCATTTTTTCACGTTAAGCTTTTATGATTTTTGTAATTCCATATGGTTGATGCAGATTAATTCTTCCACTGACTTACTGCTTGCATAGTTGATACTGTTAGATGGTTGCATTCAATACATAATGGTACCATCAATTAAACGCCTATCAAATTTTGATTGATATCTTGCCTTTGTAGAGTTGGTGTTTCTAAAATCGTCCTGCTGGAGTTGCTAAAATGGTTTAGTCACCAATCTATTTTTTTAACAAATGATGGAAGCAAGTCCACCAAGAATATATATAATTGGAGGATAGTGACCTCATTGACCTGTCCTCACAAAGTTGTCAAGCCATTTGATTGGTGACAGGTTTGGTATCACATCTGTTTGGTCGTTATCCCATGAACATGGTGAGCTTCCTTGGTGTGAACTAGTATGATATGGAAGCCTACTCAGGAAAATTGTAGGTTCAAAGATAAATTTATAAATAAATTGTTCATCAGAAAAAGAACCATAACAAAACATATATTTTTTTTTTAGAGTAATAAATATAAAGTTTAAAATAAATTCGACAATACAGTTTGCTCAAAATTTTGGCAACAATAAAAAATAATTATGAACCACGAACTAAGACAAGTACGTAGATTCAATATCCATTAATCATCAAAGGAACACCTGAATATTAAACATAATTGCTTAACAATAACACTAACAACATAGCTCATCGCTCAAAGGAGCACCTGAATATTAAACATATTTGCTTAACAATAGCACTAATAACAAAGCTCATCTCTTAACTTTTAGCAAAACACGATTTCTGTAGGACTTATATAAATTTAAATACAAAAAATAAAAATAAATCAATAAGTTAACAGGACCTTGTAAAGGAACTCAGCATTGTGTAGGTTTATCGTTGACAACTCTGCTCCATGGGTAGTGAGTAGTGAGTGTCTGTTGATGGACAGGTTTTCATTTCCAAAAATGATGGTAAGAGTAAATTAAGCAACATCCCATGTTCCTGTGCATATCCCTCTTATGTTTCAACAGCTACATTACTACTTCACGTCTCTAATGTAGAATGATGTTAATTATTTTTCTATTGGTTATGATATCATTTATTATTTGTTTTCAACCATTTGATTCCATGAAGTTTTTGGTCTTTTGCTCATATTGGTCAATTCACTCACTAGTAAGCAAGATCTGGAGCAACATCAAAGTGGACAGGAAACTTCGCTATCATCTATATACAAGGTACAAATAACAATAACTCTTTCTCTCTTGCCTCTTGGGTATGCATGCACATGTTAGATTTTTAGAAAGCTCAATTGGTTAACAAGTTTGAAATCTCTTATTATATATTCAGCATTGATATTTAGTCCTTTTTCTTTCTGTAAAAATAGTGTGCTTTGCAATTTTGACTCTTCACATTTATGCAATTATTTATGAATTAGTTCTTGGGCATCCTCATATATTCTAATATTTTAGCATCTCAGAAGTAGAAGGCGATTCACATGTAATGTTGTTTGCTTGGTATGCTCAAAATGCTTATTTTGTGCATGAAGTTTCACATTTTATGCATGTCTGACTTGTGGGGTAGACTTTTATGTGCAAAACTGTCCATCCGTTTGGATGCAGGCAAAGATGTGCAAAGATAAGCTGACTGTCACATGCTCGTAGCAGCCGAGGCATGAAAATAAGATCTCCTGGATGTTGCATCTGTGTACACACGGGCAATAAACCCGCCTGTGTGCAACAACATATATGATTTACACTAAAGAATAAGTAATGCATTCTATTCCTTTAATACTTGGACTCTTCATTGACAAGAACACTCCTAGTGTGGACATCTGAAATTCTGATCGATTACATTTAAACGTTTTTGGCATGAATCATGAGAAACACTTGGATCCACACTCATGTAGGATATTAGCCTGTGAGGGTCTCCTACTTATGTCTAAGTAACATAAATCTCTTATATAACAGTCTTTTATGATATTCTACAATTAATCAATTCATTATCTATAATAAAAGGGAGAACAGCCATCTAGAGATGCTCATAGTCATAGCCATTCAGCAATGAGCAAACCATACTTGTATACTTTTGGTGAACACCTTTTAGTTAAACTTTAATTATGTCTTTCCTTTTTTTGGTGGTCTTTCCGATTTATTGAAATTGGGATTAAATGTTTCCTGTAGAATCATCTGTTTTTCTTCATGATTAATCATACAGTCATTGGTTCAGGTGGTTAAGACTGTCTATGCGTCTCCTAGCCGTGTTAACTTTCACTTGGATCATAGAAAGGTTAGTCCTCTGACAGATTCTCATTGCTCCTAGATGTTAATATTTACTTGGATGTTAAAAGGGTTAGTCCTACTTGTCAAGTTCATAGTTCAAACACTATCTCCTCTTATGTTGATCTTTTATTTCCAGGCTGCAGAAACTTTGCCTGCCTACCCAAATATCTGTTTTGCAGTTGATGATTTTGATGATACCTTTGATGCTGTGGTAACATAATTTTATTCTGTTATTACAATTTTCTTTTGCTCAAGCCTTAACTTGATGCTTGTCTAAGTTCAACTGTTGGTACTGATCATTATTTGTCTGAAAAAAATTGTAGTACAATGCATCTTCTTGACTGACTCCAATTTGACCACTCTTCTTACATTTTAGAACTAAACTAACAGCTATGCTAGCTCGAATTTCAAATTGGGGCTTGTTTTCAATAATTGGGGTTAGTTTTCGATTTAAAATCCTGAGTTTTCCTTTGTTCTATGAAGACATTTAGTTCACTAGATTGGCATGATTTTTCTCTTTAAAAAATTCCCAAATTGTTGGATGTCATGGCTGCCCTTTTTGATATCAGAAATGTTGGTTCAATGAACTCTGGCAGTTGTAAAATATCAACATTGATCTTTCTTAGATAAATGATAAATGCTTCAACATGAGAACAAAAAGTTTTGGCTTTATGAGGTCTAATGTCTCACTTAACCTTTCTGATGTAGTAGGCATACCTATAAATGGCATATTAACTCCATCTGACAATGATAAAACATATTGCTTTCACATGATAATAATTTGGCTTAACTCAGCTGACCCAAAGAGTTAGTTTTTGTTTTTATTTAATGTGCCAAGATTTCAAATTTTGACCTAAAACCCAAAATCACCCCACAAGGCTTGGATTTTAAATGAGAAATTATCACAAAATAGATATTTATCTACAATTTTTTTAAAAAAAAATCTCAAGATTAAAAAGTTAAAAGGAACTCACATGACCTGAATGATTTTTAAAACACTTATTTGAAATTATTAAATTTAATTAAAATAATAAAAAAAAAACTAAAAACCTAATGACATGAGGAAACACCAAAATCCAACTTAATGCAAGTATGCAACAATTGTTTTTGGCCAAAAGTTGAGCTACATTTCTTTCTCCTAACCTAAAAGATTTAGATTGGGTTTGGTTTGTTAAAATTTACTAATATCATCATCTTTATTGAGCAATACCGTGCCTAGTATGACTATGGTGTTATCGACTAAGTTGTAAAATTGAATGGGTGTTTATGATATATTTATATAGAAGGGGGTTGCCTAGGGTAGTTAGTAGTAATTTCCCTTAATTCTAACACAGAATTAGAGCTGGTGCAGTTCCAAGAATAGCCTTTCCAAGCTTTTCTCGTCCTCAATTGACCCTGAGCCTTTTGCTCCTGTTTGCATGACTTTGATGCCCTAAGTAATAGGCCTTTCTACTAACCATGTCTCATGCTCCTGGTTGCACGTTGTTATCGAAGACTTGAGGCTAGTACTCCCTACTCCTCTATTGATCGTCATTGCCATTTCTTGCTCATCATATGCATACCAAAGATTAGTGGTTTGTTTATGTCATTGCCGCCAATCACCAGGCTCTATATTGGTTGTCGCCTTCTCTAGGCTTTGGTGTTGGCGAGAAGAAGCCTTTTATCTCTTTGCTTCTCTAGATCGTGACTCGTTCTCTCATAGACTAGGTGCAACTCCTTTGCGCCTTCCCCCTGATTGTTAACAAGAAGGGAAGTGCTGCTCTTTTCTCTCCTTCGCGATGGTCATTGGTTAAGCTCATTGCGAGTCTTTGCATACGCCTCTCCTTGACTAAGTATTTGACGACAAGAAGTAGTCACAAGCTTAAGCACCTCATCCAGTACTAGCAGAGTTGAAGAAATCTCCTATTTGCTGTCTCTTCAGAAGCTCCAATTGGTGTCTCTCTCCCAAGGATTCTAGTTCGTCATCCTCTCCATTGTGTTCGACTCGACATGAACACTACGAGCCCCAACATTCCCAGCTTCCAATTCCAATCGGCCCACTTTCTAGTCCAACTCCAGTCAATTTCTAGGAATGTCTTGGATGCAATTTTGGATTCCTGGTTGTAACAAAACATGATCAATGAGATTGATGCTATTTAATGACACTTGGGAGTTGGGAGATTTCTTTCCTAGGGAAATATACAATGGGTTGCTAATGAGTTTTCTCAATTAAATGTTCCTTATTGGCACTATTGACCGCCTTAAAACTCATCTACTGACTAAGGGTTATACTCAAGTTTATGGTGTTCATTATATGCATACATTTTTCTCTGGCGTTCATCTTTATGAGGAGTTCTATATAGAGTATAGCCTTGTTTCTCTTGAGGAGACTAGTCTTGTATGTAAGTTAAAGAAGTTTATTTTAGAAAGTTAAGCTCAACTCTTTTTCAATATGACATGACTAAGGGTGTTGAAAATCATTCAGTGTTAACATATTCTTATGCAGATTGTCAAGTACTTGGATGCAGAGGATACAGGTTATATCAATAGATGATCTTTTTCTAGCTATTGTTTCCTCTTAGGAGGTAAGAAGAAGACAGTGGTAGCAAGATCAGGTGTAGAGAAGTGGAGATTATCTTGGTTAACACAATTATTGACTTAGTTAGGATATGCCTTTACAAAGCCATTGAAGCTGGATTGTTACATTCAAGTCATTACACATATAGCTTCAAACCCAATGTTTCTTGAGAGAGATCAATTGTCACTTGAGATTGATTGTCACTTATCACAGAGAAAATGCAATCAAATGATATCATCCATTCATTTATAGCTCAAATGATTAGTTGGCGGACTTATTGACTAAATTTTTAATGAGAAATAGGGTTGAGTACATTTGTAACAAGTTGGACTTCTGTAATATATTTGAACCAATTTGAGGGGTGTGTTATGGTATTATGCACTAAATTGTAAAGAGACAAAATTGTAAGAGTGAATATGTAATATTCCTTATTGATCAATGATAAATATTGGTAGGAAGCTAGGGCAGTAGGGATAATTTCCCTTTAATCCTAACAATATTTATTTACAAAAACTTCTTTAAAATCTCAAAAGACTAACAAGTTAAAAAAATCCACTTGACCTGAATGATTTTTCAAATATTTGTTTGAAATCACTAAATTTAATAAAAAACATAAAAATATAAAAGAAATAGAAACTTAAGAACATGAGGAGAAACAAAAATCCAACTTATGAACACTTGAGGCTGTGTGTGTTTTTTTTTGCCAAAGTTGAGTCACATTCCTTTCTCCTATACCAAAAGATGTAGATTGAGTTTAGTTTGTTAAATTCTACTAATATCATCATGTATATTGAGCAATACTATAACTAGTATGTTTTGCTCACACATTTAAAGTGGGTTCTTAATCCTTGCCATTAATTTACTCAAGATTTGTCATAATTGGTTTTTGTGCAATCTTATTCTACTTGTTCTTTTAATCAAATTGTTTCTTTCCATTGTCCCACTTAAAAATTTTGAAGCAATTATTAATTTCAATTTGGTTAGGTTTTGTCAGAAAGAGATCACTGTTACTGTGTACTTCTCAATGCACACAATGGGGCAGCTTTTCCAGCAGACAATGATCTCTCGGATGGCCCAGAGTTCAACTCTAGTAGGCTTGTTGATGTTGACAAAGATTCTGAACAAGACAAACCTTCACAGGTTTCAACTGCTTGTATTCTTATGCTGCGATATAATGCAATCATTTCCTATGTGTGTGAATGTCTTGTCTTACATCTTTTATTATCATATATGGTGATATTCATGCCAATCTAAACTTCTTAATTGACGCATCAAGTAAAGGTGTTTTACATGCTAACTGTGCCATGTTGGGGAAAGAAACTTTTATAAATAACTTCTCATCTAATATTGGTGCATGTTTGTAAGCTCATTACCAACTCTGAATCATGCTATATTCAGTGTGGTGTTGCCCTTTGTACATTGGTTTTTGATCCAGGGTCTCACATACCTAGAGATGATGCACTCGAATTTTTAAATCAATCATGAAATAAATAAATTAGCAGTTAAAGATCCACTTGTCCCAAAATTTTATTCAATTATGCAATGGTTTAATACTTTTATTTTAACATGTCTTAAGTGTGGTTGAATATGTTATTGGACACTTTAGTATCTCTGTCATCTTCATGCCACACATATTTTACACTCTCCCATGGACTGTGTAGAAGAAATGATAGAACATGAATGCTTGGAAATATAGACCTATAGCAATATCAGATACTCATATGGGATATATTGCAACTTGGGCAAGACCATGCTGATTAGCATCCTGGACCAACTCGTTAACTAGGTGCTCACCCTTGCCTCTCACTGGACCAACTTGATGTGCAGTTTTCTCTCTCTCCTCCAGTAACGGATAATGAATCTTAAATAGTTCCTCCTGCGTGTGTGCTCTCCTTGATTTGACCAGTGAATAGTAGGAAGTGTTTTTTGGGCAACAACTAGTTGCTAGTATTCACTGGCCCAAACAACTAGTTTTTTATATTATGCTACCTTGTCACTCAGCTATCTACCTTCATTTTTCTTGGCTTCACACTTTATTTGTAGGATTATTTTAGAGACTTAGCATTGAAGGCGGAGATAGTGTATGATTGACAAGATACAGGCCTCACATTTGAATGCTATATGGGAGCTGATGTCTTCTCCTCTTGACAAGTTTGTATTAGGTTGCAAATGAAGTTTCGTGGTGAATACACCACCTACTAGTATTGTGGATTGATTGAAAGATCAATTAATAGAGAAGGGATGCACTTAAGTTTATAGAGCGGATTACTCAGACACCTTTTCCTTTGTGGGGTAAGTTGCTTTAATCTAACTTCTCACCTTGGCAACCATATTGTAGTGTTCCCTTCACCTTTTGGATAAGCATACATGAGTAATCTTTAA
>JBBUKS010503730.1:0-14060 GCA_038050645.1 Hedychium gardnerianum | reverse complement strand
CTCATTTTCTTTCCTGAATCTATAGCCAACAGCTTCAAAAGAATGAAACTAATAAGCAAGCCAAAGAGTTATTACAATTAAAGAGCCAAAAGTAATATCAACCAACCAGCTTGCTCATACAATGCAGTAGCATTCTTCCAATCTGCATTCCATCTTGTAAAACTGAGTTTTGTTCTGCAGTAAAAGAAACCCATTGAGGAAAGTTCATACAAAGTCAAAACTAGTCTTTGATCTCATTCAAAAATAAGCTTGTACAAAGACACAAGAATACAGCTCAGCATTTTGGTTGAAAGGTAGATGAAGACTCCCATGGACTTAAAAAAAACTGTTTCTATTATAGGACGAGTATATGATAAGATCTTCTGAGTAAGATCGAAGAGCTCCTGATAAGATTCTCTTTCCATAGTCGAAAAAATCTCCAAAACCAACTCTCTCCCTGAGAGTAATAGCTCTAGGTAAGTCTCTCCTTTGAAGGTAAGAACTCTCAGAAAGGCTCCCTCTCTAATGTAAGGACCTCATGATAAGACCTTTTGGGGTAAGCAATACAACACTCTCTTTGCAAATTATGCTCTAGGTAAGACTCCCTCCCCAAGGTGAGACCTTCCAATGCAAGAGCTCTAGATAAGATTCTCTCATTCCAAGGTAAAAAGCTCCGAGTACGACTCTTGCTGAGTTTAAAGCATCTCAATAAGACATTTGGTAAGAGCTCCAAGAACAACTCTCCCCTAAAGGTAAGAACTTTAGGTAAGAATCTCTCTTTGAGGTAAGATTTTTTAGGTCGGAACTCCTAATGTGACCGGGCAAGAGTTTTGGATAACGCTCTTTCTCTTTGAGATAGACCTTTTGAGTTAAAACCCTCTCCAAGGTGAGATATTGTGAGGTAAAATTCTCTCTCTAAGATAAGACCTTTTGAGGTAAGATTATCTCTATGGTAAAACTCATTCAAGGTTATAAATTCAGCGAGGTAAGACTCCGAAGTAAGAACAACTGCAAGTATAACACTCACTCCAAGTAGAACGCCTGAGGTAATAGCATTCCAGCTCCTTAAGTTCAACCTCCTATATCTAAGACTAACTTGAGAGTAGGAGTGTATACCTGCTGAGCACATTCATGATGCATTCTATTTACAAGGTCAGAAATTTACAACTCTGACCCTATAAATTCTCATTCCAATTTTAATCAAATGGCTCCATCCATCTGATCTACACCGAAGGCCTGAACTAGAACAAAAAAATCCTTGACTTTTTCAGCTACATCTTTCATATTATATTACTGAACTAATATTCCAACAGAAGTTTAGGATGAAACGCCAAAGAATAGCATCTAAGTTTAAATGAAAAAATGAAAATGCCTACAATGTCACTATCTTCTGCTCTAACAAAAAAATAGATCTCGCTTGATTGGGTTTGTACAGAAGACAACAGAACTATTTTTTAATAATCAGTTTAAAACGAAATATTGCCTTTGCATGATTGAGGAACAACTGGAAGATGATAGTATTATACTAACACATCCAAATTTTGAATTTGCTAAAACACGGTTCATTATTCATCTGAAATGCATCCATATCAATGACTACTAATAATACCCATCAACAAAAATCTGCGAAAACTCGACTAAAACAAAAATGCCCAGATATTGACAAAGAGACGACTGCCCTGATATGGATCCAAGAAGACAATTTCGTCTACCACACAATAACGGTTTACAAGCACAGAAGAATCAATGTCAAGGAACCAAACAAAATGAAATCGCTACGACAAAATGGGAAAGGGGCAAGTGAAGAAAACGAGAGAGCATAACGCGGTGAACCGCAGAGGGAGTAAAAGCGATTACAATTTGTCGGCCTTGGCCATAAGCTTGCCGGGATCTTGAGTCGCCATAGCTGCCCCCTTTTTCGCTGCGCCCCCAACTCGATCGACGCTGGCTTATCGCACGCGTCGTGTATCGAAGCAGAAAGAGAAGAGGACGAGACGACGAGTTGGCGATGATCAATGATTACGCTACGAAATCATATACCATTTCGATATTCGGACGAACGCTAAAACGATTTTGGACCGATAAATGGACTTTGACACCCTACAAATTCCACCTCATCGTGTTATTTAATAAATGAAAGAAAAGCGAAACGTTCGCCAACGTAGAGATAAATCACGAAGATTAATCAAACTAATACGAACATCCAAACAGTATTCAATGCATAAGAATCGTATCGTGTCGTATAATACCACATCGTCCAGGCAATGGTGCAAAGTTTATCTCAAAATCGAATTGACCTAAGAAGGTTGATTGATAGTCATAGATGCAAATATTTTTTAATTTATTTAATAATCGATTATTTTTTTTATAAAATTAAATTAATCATTTTTAAATTAATTGATATAAATTAAACATTTAATATCAACTAATAAAAAAACACTCAATGGCCTCACAAAAACAAACACTTCATGACCCGGGCAATGATACAAACCTTGATAAATTAAGAAATAAATTTTTCTTAATAGATAATTAATTTAAAAATGCTAAACTAATAAAAAATAAAATTTTCTTAATAAATGATTGATCTAAAAATACTAAACTACTATACCATTGATCATCCAAAATTAATCGGCGTTATCTAATGCCAACTTAAAAAAAAACACATAATGCAACAGTAGTGAAATAAAACAAAACAAATAAAAAGGCTTCCTCTTCTGTAATCGCATATTCATTTTCAAAGTTATAGTTCAAAAAAACAACAGAATTTTGGCTAAAGCTTAGCTTTCAGTATCAACTGTGTATTGCTGTTCAACGATTCTGCAACCCCTTTGTTTTTTGTTTTTTGTTTTTTGTTTTTTTAGTTGATATCCAAGCCAACGATTCTACATCCCTTGGACGGCTACCAGGCAGCAGTTCTCGAAGTTATTAACCCCATGAAAGACTTGTCGAGGTTATAGTAAAGTAGAAGACTGCCAGATCTGGTACACTTGCAGATTTCAATGTCAACCATTCTACCAAATCGACCAGAGTTGTAAACCAGTAATATTATTGGAAGCTGACTAGTTCTTCAGCGACAACTTTCAAATGAAGTAATGACTAGAAAACTGCTTCTGAAGGAGGAAGGAATCTCATCAGGAAACTTGAAAGTGACCAAATGCTAATTATGCCGAGGATTTGGAGAACGGTAAACAGCACCCCTAGAGAGTTGCTTATGGCTGTCGTATGCGATGTTATCTCAGTGCCTCTGACTGAAAAAGATAGAGCAGACACTAGCTGAGCTGCTCTGTTCAACTGGTGCAACCTGTATATCTGAAATCATAAAAAAAATAGTTATTTACTATCATAAAAAACCATTAGGAGATGAGAAAATTCTAACAGAAAAAACAATCTGCAATTATATACTCACATGAAAAATAATGGGAATAACGGGCAATGCAGGTGATTTTTTACGAGAAGCATACTGCTCGAAAGAAAATTGTACCACCACACCAACCAAGTATGGTGCAAGAGTAGCAGAGGCTGCTGGTCCAGTCCAAGGCCAAACCAAGCCCATTGTCAGGAGAGGTATTATTAGTGGCATAGCAGATGTAACTACAGAAGTTAACCGAAGACCTTGAATTTTCAACACGTATAATTTCTTAGGTAATTTTGCTTGAATAGGCCTCCACAGAACATCAATTAACAAAACAAAGATTGCAACTCCACTGTAGAAAAGAGCTTCTGTGAAGAATAATATGAGGAAATCTGTACATAGAAAGAAAAAAAATTAATACCACGACGAAACTTCATAATATGAGCAAGAATGAACGGAAACTACAAAGTAGAAATTTATCCTCCTATTGTTGAATCAATTGTACTTCAATATGAAAGCAAAACAAGGCAACAATTATATAAAATTTGCCTTGCAACAGCCCAGAATCCAGAGAACCAGACGAATACACTGAACAGATGGATGTTACATTATATAAAACAAACAATAATGTCCTAGACTACTCTTGCTCATGTGATTATTGGTGTTATCACCTATTCGCTAATAAGTTGTATAACATAAAATAGTTGATCTTTCTTCTTGATACAAGTTCTCTTTAGTAAAAATGCAGAGTGAGCAATCTTGTTTCTTTACAAAAAATAGCCAATGCATAATTACATTTGAGCAAGAAAGAATATTAGCAGAAACTGGTATACAACAGTACAAGCTCTAGGATTCATTACAAACTGATCGGTGTTGCCAATATGAAAGAAATGATATTTGGTTTAGTGCACAGTCAGTAAAAAAAAATCATATTACACTTTCCAATCCATACTGATTAGTGCTGATGAAAATAGAGGAATGCAGTGTTCCTACAATAGCAAAGACTAGAATAAAAAATGCTGCCGGTCTTTGCTCTCATATGGTTCGTGTTCAGGAGGAACTGAGCAAATAATGACTCGCAAAGAAAAAAAAAATCATTTTTTTGCAGTTAGGTGCATAAGAATTTCAACATAATTTTTTACCACATGCTGCTGCAGAGTATTTAATATGTATAAATAAATACAAGACGAAGTTCCAGTATCAAGAGGCCAAAATAACTTGATTCTGTACCAGAAGAAAAATGTTCATACTATGGGCTAGGAAGTATCCTTGATATTTTCACAAAATTTACATGCATATGCAGTCATAAAAGAGAAATGTATGTGACACCTCTAATGCCAGATTGCAAATAAGAGGGCTGCATTAGGCCCTAAACCCTGGCTTTTATCCAAGTTTGCCAAAATGATTGCAACTAAAGTCTAGATTTAACATCACAATTATACAAGAAAGTATACCTGTAAATAAAGAGTCCTCAAAAAAGGTAGAAAGTATCTTTCGCAAGTAAAACGAGGGGAAAACCAAGAAGGCTACCAATATAGTTGGTGCAGCAAACCAAAGAATTCTAGATCTTCCCTCCCCTGAAATAATTTCAACCTCATTTCTTAGGTAATGGTAACCATGGAATGATATAAACCCAGGTTTTCCATCAGATCTCCCAGAAAAAGCAGGCAGACTGCTTTTTGAAGAGTTTTCTTGATAATCCAAGTCAAACTTCTCTAGCTCTATATTAGCTTCAAGCTCAGAAGAGGATGATGGGGCTTCAAAAGTAGCAAGACAAGTTAGCCGCCTGCTCAGAAGCTGATTCTTCAGTTTGAAATACCTATAGGAAGTCCGTGCTGGTAGTCCTGATCGTTACATACACATGTACACATCAGGAATCTAAAAGGCAAAAAAATATACTAATATCAGAAGAAAAGGCACCTTTCACTCTATGCATGCTATTCTCATAGATCTTTTGATCAGTACATCTACATGAAGCTGACTGAAAAAGGATAATAATTATCAAAATATAACAATAGTTAAAGAATACAGAATGTGCTAGAAAAGGATAAAGTTGATGAAAAGCTACTATATTACTGTACAGAAGCAACAATATTATGGGAAAAGGTAGAAGGATTCAGAAACTAGTTAATTTTAATATAGTTATACATTGAGATCATGTTTTACAACCCATATTGTTCAAACCCAATAGTAGCACAAAGATAGTTATGTAGTAATCGGGAAAAGATTGACTTATACCACCCAATACCCAGTGATTCATTAGGATTGGGTGACCACACTTACTGACCAATCCCAGGCATGGCTAAACTTAGTTGACACCATTAGCATTTGACTTCAATAGTGTTCTAAAAAAAAAGTTACTGCAGATGAGTGATGACTGTGTGAACTTGTATTTTAAAGACAAACAAGGTGATAGAGAGATTATGAAAATGTTGAATACTAATCAGAAAAAAAAAATATCTTATGAATTGCATAAATAAGCTTCAGATCCATGGTTCTAAATTTCGTTCATGTCACCCAATATGAGGCAAGATAAATTGTTTAAAACACTGTCAACACCTTGACACAAGCAGATGACAAGTTCCAAGGCACTGATGATTGAAAAAATTAGACGAGGAGGTGGACAATGAAACTCCAACTAATCACGGAGTTTCTATAACAATTGGAGAAATCATAGGCGCTGATTAACCTTTGATATTCTTACTTTAGTGGAATAAACATGATTTGAAAATACAACATCAGAATTAGGTGTCTCTAGTGGAGGATCCTCAAATTTGTGGAGTTTGCAGGCGTTGGTATTGATTGACCTATTATAGGTGTGTGTGATGATTAGCAAGAGAATGAGGACTCAAATTGTAGCATGTCATAGCTACGATTCCTGTGCAGCTCAGTGCCTTCATAGCATCTAAATAAACTCACCTCAACTACCAAAGGTGCCTAATTATGTCACATAGCAATTCTTTTAAAAACACATGACATGTTGCCTATATCAGTGCTTAATGTGTTATTCATAATTTTTTTATATTTGTAGTCTCAAAAAAAAACATTTTCTAGCGCTTGCTGCCTAAGAACCAGTTGCTCTAATACTCTCATCGAGTCAACTAGTACCTTTATTGTCTTTCTGAGAATTCTTGCCCTTGTTGCTTCTTCTGTTTATGGTACTATTAATTTCAAATTAGTTTATCATAACAGACCTATGTTTACAAGTGAACTGTTTGTGCACCAATAGAAAGTAACAGAATAGATAAATATGTTGGAATAACCAATACAATCTCTAGTTCCAGTGCTAGGTATATTTAGCATCATTATTGAGATGCTATTGAATGATACCATAGTCCTTGCTTGATCACATCACTGATAATGAAATTCTCCATCTCAACTTTTTTAATGAATGTTAGATGACCCCAAATAGTTGAGACTCATGCTTGTTGTCGTAATGTTTGACTATCTGATATTGATAATGGGCATAACATAGACATGGGATTGTTCAGAGTGTTTAATTTTATGGCAACAAGATTCTGGACAATGCAGCATCACATTGTATAACTACTGTTTTTCCGTGTTGTGATATCTAGAACAAGAAAACCATTACTAAAGCAAAACCGCAACTTCCTGCATACGACAATGCCAATTTGGACGATATTAGAAAGAACTAACTTCCTTTTGCTGACAAAACCTACCTGCCGATAGAGCCCAACTTGAATGTGTAGTATAGCACATAAACAATGACGAAAAATTTCAACCCAGGACTCAACTTTCTTTCTACGATAGTTCTTCCGGAGATCAATTATCAATTACAGCGATACATAATTGTACCTTCATATCCTTAAGTTTATTTTGGGCTTTAGCGAACGGTTGAATAGGCAATTCGATAAACTAGGTCATCATTCATTGAAAATCAAAATCGATTCGACAAGATATACCCGGATAAATTTGCTCATGAAAGGAACAAGAAACAGAACGAAGGAAGCGCCGAAAAACACAATCACTACTTGCCTTGAGCTTCCTCGGGAAGAAGGTGGAAGCAGGAGGGGGGAAAGCGGAGGGCGTAGAGAGAGAAGACCAGCGGAACGATGAGGACGACGACGGAGCCGACCCAAACGAGAGCGCCATCGTCATCATACGCTTTGCTTTCCTTGTTCGTCGAAACGAAGACTTTGGTGTTAAAACCCTCACGCCGCTGAATGTGGAAGGAGCATCAATTTTGGCGTTGTGAAGGAGAAATTTTTATCACTTGAGAATTTTTTGGTCATTGCATCTCGATTCATAAGAGTTTATTAAAAGTACACATATTTAATTAACCTAATCCAGTTCTTCTGGGTAACATAATCATATTATTATGCAAGTATCAAATGATAAAGTATCTTGTGAATGATGATTAATAACACTGAACCTGTGATGCGATCGAAAAATATTCATCCAAAAACCCAACGTCTCATAATTATATATTTCATTTGAAATTTTTTTTTACAAATATACTGTAATTAAAAATATGCCTTCCGTTGCAGCGTAACAATGATCGTATACATCCTTATTACACATAATTGTTATTTAATTAAAATGAACAATCATTTATAAATTGTCACATGCTCTGTATTAATACGCTGGTCAATTATCTCCTCGCAGCCGCATTATCTTTTAATGAAAATCTTATGGACAGGGCTGGTAGATTATTCTCATATAATTATGACACGTGATTGGTACTTGAATAAAGAATTAATTGTTTAATAATTAGTTGTTGTTCACATGGAAAATAACGTTATATTTGTAATCATTTTGTAGGTTGACCTGACATCTAACCCCAGCCCACTCTTCTCCAAACAGCATGTTCAGTTTTCTTTAGCCCTAAAGACTTAGAATTGTGTTCTCACCTAGTTCTACAGAACCTTGACCACTTTTATTCCTAATCTAAGCTAGACCACCTTATCTAAGTTAGGTTCAACTCAGTCGAACACAACGTTCCTCAACAAACAACTCACTCCTCTCACCTTGGTCTACACCAACTCCCCTCAATCCCTCAATCCCTCAATCCCTCAATTGAGAACTGAGACAGCACAACAAACACGTTCATAAATCTCTAAACAAACATATTTACAAAATCACAAACTAAATATTATTAAACTCAAACTCGATAATATTTTTAAGCTCAAAATCAATTCAAACTCAGCGCATTAACTTAATTGAACAAACTCAAACAAACTTTATCTAAATAAGAATGCTTTAGCGATTACAGTTGTATCTCCGGTGACTGTGATTACCTTTGGAGGTTTAACAATGGTTAAAAGATAGCTTCCCCTGCGCATAATTAGGTTTCGCATAGATTTCCACACTATAGTTCATCCATATTTGGACACAAGATTTTACAAAATTATGGCAGACATAATCAAGTTTTTTTTCAAGTTAAAAAACTGGAAACCACGAAGAAGTTAAAAAAGAATGGTATATATTCTTTTTTTAAATATATTTCAAAAATAAATTTAACTTTATATAAAGCAGTAAACACATAAAAGAAATCTCGTGGTAATTAAACAACTACGGTGAACAGAGATAAATGTCAATATCTCATAAAAATCCTCCGTGAAGAAACATTCAACAAGCCATAAAAATTGGAGATAAAAGCTGGTACAAAGAAAAATTATATTCCATTCATGAAATTCACGAAACAACAAATAAAAATTGAAAATGAAACTTCGACATAAATACATTTTCTTTTCATGCCAATCAATAAATAAAAAAGATGAAACTTTGCTCCAAAAAACGAAGACATTTTCAATAACAGTACTAGCTTCAAAAATAGCAATTTCATATTTAAAAATTATGAAGATTGTTATTTGACAACAACAACCACATTTAAAAATTACATTCCGTTCATGAAATTCAAGAAGCAACAAATAACAACTAAAAATGAAACTTTGACACAAAAGCTATATACATTGTCCTTTCTTGAAAATCAATCAAAAAACAAGCTGAAACTTTGCCCAAAAGACAAAGGCATTTTCGATGACAGTACTACTTTCAAAAATACCAATCTTTATAAAGGAAAAAATACCAGTTAAAGATTGTGGTGCATCAGAAGAGAATTTCAGTCAGCATATCTACTTACCTGAAAGCTTTGAGATCAAGTGTAAAGCCATCATATGCACACTAAGTTTGCCCCAAAAAAAGAAGGCATTTGCGAAGACAGTACTACATTCAAAAGTAGCAAATAGCAATCTTCATAAGTTTTAATTATGAAGATTGTTATTTAACAACAAATATCATATTTAAAATTATATAATATTCGTGCAAATCAAGAAGCAACAAATTAAAATTAAAAAATGAAACTTTGACACAAAAGATAAATACATTTCCTTTTCATGCAAACCACTAAATAAAAAAAGGTGAAACTTTGCCCCAAAAGGCAAAGGCATTCTCAATGACAGTACTGCATTCAAAAATCACAATCAGCATAAAGGAAAACATACCAGTAAAAGAACATGGTGCATCAGAAGATAGTTTCATTAGCATATTTACTTACCTGAAAGCTTAGAGATCAAGTGTAAAGTCATCGTATGCAAAATACATAGTCTAATAACTTCATAAATAAACGTGAAAAGGAGGAGACGGAAAAGAACATTTTAAAATTATATTCCATTCATAAAAAAACAAGAAGTGACAATAAAAATTAAAAATGAAACTTTGACATAAAAGAAAAATACATTTTCTTTTCATGAAAATGAAAAGGTGAAACTTTGCCGCAAAAGACAAAGGAATTTTCAATGACAGTACTACCTTCAAAAAATAACAAAAAGAACATAGTGCATCAGACGAGAATTTCAGTCAGCATATTTACTTACCTTAAGCTTGGAGATCAAGTGTAAAGTCATCATATGCACCATAAGTAGAAAGAATCTTGGGGAGTAGTGGATGACGCAACACTAGTTCAGTGACTAGGCTAATTATGCTAGCCTGCTCAAGCTTAACAGCAAGACAAATCTTGGACAACTAAGGTGTTAACAGTATTCTTATCATGTATCATCAGTCAAATTACCATCTGAAATGCACATATCGACTGAAACTAAAAGCTGTCAACACTAAATAAAAAAAGGCTCTGTGGTTCAAAGTTTAAATGCACACATCTGGAGAGTGGCTGCACCCTCTAAAATTAATTTTAGAAGAATGTGCTCAAAATACATCAAATTTGCTTTAAGTGCGGAAATCTAACATCTTCAGTGGCAATTATGTCAAGACCTAACATTTACTAGTGCATGCTCAGTTCTAGAGGCAGACAAGTCCTCAGTGAGTCAGTACTAGTTAATTCAGGTGAATTGGACTGAATTTGCAGTAGCATTTCGGAGATGTCTGCCCATTTCTTTGAAAATTTGCTTATGGCAACCATTGTATCTTGTAAGTAGGAGTCATCTAAAATCCACTCCTCTTCAATTTTGAGGACCAATAATTGTCGATGCCATTATTTATGGTATTGGTGCAGCAGGTGAATTAGTCTCACACCAAAGGTGGATCCTGGTATACATTGAAAGACTGAGCCATCTTTCTCACGATGAATTTAGGTTTAAGCATTTTAAGACTTGTTATACCAAAAACATCAAGTTAGATAGGTAACGATGAAGAAATAATTATGCATTTATCATGCAAACATAGAATGCAATATAATATCTAA
Organism: Hedychium gardnerianum; assembly: GCA_038050645.1. Taxonomy (NCBI): domain Eukaryota; kingdom Viridiplantae; phylum Streptophyta; class Magnoliopsida; order Zingiberales; family Zingiberaceae; genus Hedychium; species Hedychium gardnerianum. The sequence continues at coordinate 3,069 of JBBUKS010503730.1, read as the reverse complement.
TTAATTGCATGCAAGACTTTGTATCGGCAGAAATATTCAGTAGACCCAACATTATTGAAACTATATACAAAATAATAGACTAATTAAAAAAATATCCCTTCCATGAATTCTGATTGAGCAAGTCAAACATTATCTGCAAGTCAACAGTACATTGCAAGGACTCTAGAACAAGATCCAGTCGAGGCACAGTTCTAATAACAAGACCTGGTCAACATTAGAAGGTCAGAAATCTGGGTCAATTCAACCAGCAAAAACATCTAGACCAATTCCAACAAGAAGCCATGATATCCCAATCATTGGAGATTGGCTATATGAATTTTATTGTTGCATCAAGACTACACCACTATTGACATTTAGATCTCTTCAATCACCTTCAATTATATTAACCATCATCTCCCTCTACTCCATAGACCATCAGCTATGATCGTTCCAACTTGTCAACTAATAGAATCTCATATTTGAACATGTGCATACCATCTTAACCTAATTTCTTTCATGTTAATCAACTATTAGAGCTACAATGAAGCAACTATTAGAGCTACAAGTAATTCCTTAATGTAGTTTTTTAAATCTTTATAACCTCACACATTCATTTTAGCATTTTCACCTCCATTATTGTAACATTTAGTACAGTTGTTTCCTACCTAGGCAACAATAACCTATAAAGTATGGCCGTTGTTCACACTATACTATTCAATTTTCATTTTAGCTATGAAGCACGCGTAAACCACTAAAAATACTTTTTGTTTAAACTATTCACTCTTTAGTTTATTAATAATATTTTTTTATTTCCTTTGCGATGAATAGAAAAATTCTCACTAGAATTTCCTATCCATCCATGTTATGCTTCTTTTGTTATTATTGAAACTACATTTGGCATATTCCACTAAAGTTCTACATTAGATAAAAAAAAAATCCTTAATTTTCAATCTTTTTCCTCCATGATTCAAGCTTAGAGTTGCACTAACATCAACAACACAAATCATCCAGATGCATTGATATTATTAATATATTAGTTATTGAACTTCTTATTTTCTTTGATATGGAAAAGGGCTACCATATAACATGGCACATGTATTTGTTGTTGCACACAAATGAGAATAGTGCTAGAAAAGCACAGAACTGAACCGATGATTTTAGGCTTAGGTCATAAGTACAAGGCATGCCAAAATGATTCTAGACATATACATTGACTTAATACGTGAGTTTGATATAGTCGAACCCCAAATTATCAGGCGTTACTCGAACAATCAAATTTGACGGCTACCATGATCTGACTTTACAATTATTATCTGCTACAGTTCGCACGCCCTTTCACCTTGGTTCTTCCCCTCCATTATTCTCCAAACATTCAACAAAATGCTCTAGACAACAAGCAACAGCAAGACAATTAAAGAACGAAACTACGAAATCTAAAAAAATCAAAAGAATCAACGATAAAAATATATGATTTAATGGGGAAAATGTAAAAACAAACCTGATAAAAATTCCCTTGCATCGCCACACCACCGGCACTGCGGAACCAACATCATCCATAGGAGGGGCGGGTGGAGCTAGAATTCATGGTCGAGCTGAGAGGCGATCACATCACCGGAAGCCAGTTCCTCGATCGATGAGAAGAGAGGATTTAACGCAGCATGGGACAAGGGCGTTCGTATAATTAACGGAGGCCGACGCATTTTTAAAATCGAACAGAAACCCATGCCACGCCGCCATCCCCAGATTCATCGCCGCCACGCCCGACCGTGGGTTGAGCAGAGCTGCCATGAGAAGGAAATTTGTTTTCAGGAACCCTAAAAATAATTTACCATCGAAGTTATACCTTTTTGCAAAACGGTCCTCAAATTTCATTAGTTTATATTCATTGATTTTGAAAAATATTTTTAAATAATTTTTCAAATTTTAATAATATCAAAAGTATTCTCTAAATAGCCCGGGACACGATGCAATAGTAAGATAGATCGAATTCCTTATTTGATTCTCTTGCATGGTATTACAAATCGATTCGATTAATTTTAAAAATAATTAATTAAATTTTACATAAAGTTTTTATTGATTATCGAGATAAATTAAAAAAGTACATGTAACAATTTATTTTTATAATCAATATTCTCAAAGTACACTATCCATTAAATTAGATAAGCTAAGTTGACTAAATAATTAATGATAAATTTTAATGATTCAAAGTAAAAAAAAAATAGAAATAGTCATTGATATCGAATGAATGATGTAAGAGATATAGTGGATCAAGAGATTAAGATAGTTGTTAGTAAAATATTCACAAAAATTATTAACAAAAAAAAATCAATTGATAATGAATCTAATCAATTAATCAAGAGTAGAATAACTAACCAAGTAAGTGAAGTTGAAAGAGCAGAAGGTTATAAAAAAAATTAAGAAGATTATTTGAATTTATTGAACTTTATTCATTTGTAGTTTGAGTTTCTCAACCGTTAGAAATTATTTACAAATAAGAGAATTTGCTCTGATTATGGCCGGTGGGCGAAAACGGGGTCACATGGGATGCTGGGGCGAGTTCACATGAATAGGGTTCATGATTTTTTTTACTTAATTAATGCTGGTGAAAAAAATGGTTAACGTTTTTCTTTTAAGAAAAAAATGATTAATCAGGTCGGATAACGTTGGACCTGAAGTGACCGGCCTGGCTCCATGAAAGTTTTTCACCGGCCACTAAGGTAAATCGGGAAGCGTTAATGAAGACTTATCCAAATGACTTGCATTCTTAGGCCCGCTTCTCATTGGAGGGAAAATTTCCTGCAATGCGCCATAGCTGACAGGGCCGTCTCAAGGTTAATTGAGCCCTAGGCGAAAAAAAAAATAGTCCTTTAATATTTTTAATTTTATTTTAAAAATTTTTCTCATTTTTTTTTCATTCGGACTTAGAACCAATAATTATGGATTTAATTTTTTTTGAAAAAAAATTAAAATATTAATTTTAAAAAATAATTTTTTATATAAAATTTATTTATTTATTTTTTTTAATACAAACTTATTAATTAAAATTTTATATTCAAATTTTGATAATAGATTTATTTCAATGGATAAAAT
>JBBUKS010503710.1:0-14061 GCA_038050645.1 Hedychium gardnerianum | reverse complement strand
TTGGAGCTAGATTAGGAAGCAGCCACCGCCGACCATCACTGCCGCCACCTCTCTCTCCCTCGAGCCACAGAAGGTGGCTAGCCGAAGTTGGAGGTCAGCCTCACTCCTGCGGCCAGCTTGCAGCCGGGAGATTGTGCAACTTGCCCACGGCAGGGACCGAGCCAAACCTAGGTAAGAATCCTTGTTTCACTTGCAATTGCTCGAAGTTTGTTGTTGTTACTTCTGATCAGTTACGCGGGTTCACTTGGCTAGGGTTAGATCCAAAGCATGCTGTATTACTCTGATAACTTATGGTTGGGGAGTGATCTCTGATCTTTGTTCTGCTTCTGATATTGTAGTGTTGATCCCTCCTTGATTAGGTTGTTAATGTTGAATTCAATTTGATGGATCATCTGGTATAGAGAGTTTAAATCCAATTTGTATCACTTTATTGTTCTTGTATACTTGTGTAATAGGGTTCTTGATTGAATTTTAGGGATGTATGTATATGATCTCATGGATGATCTAACAGGATGTATGAATTTCATTTTTGGAAAGTTTGAATTTGTGTAACCATAGTTTGTGTTTGTGTGGATATGAATGCTTGTATGGGTTGAGATGTTAGGTTATGAAACTATAATGTTTCTTGCTTGGATCTAGAGTTATGTAGTTGAATTCATGATTTGTAAGTTGGTTTGTGTTTGTTTTGTTATGGGAATTGGATATGGACTTATGCATGAAGAGTTGTTTCGGTTTGTGAAGTTAAGTTAAATTTAAAATTGGTATATTAGTTGTTGCTTTGTTATCTTTGAATAGTTGGATATGAGCTATTAATAAAGAATTATGAATTTAGTTTGTTTATCTTGGTTGGTACTAATTAAATCATCTGTAATTGTTTGGATTGGTGATCTATGGAGTTTGATGGATACCTAAATATTATAGTAATGTGAATGGAATTAATTGATAGTTAGATGGATTTGCTTGAATTGGTTCATCTTGTTGGTTGAGTTAAGATGTGAAGTTTAAGAGCCCTTATGATTCATTAGCCTTGTAATTAGTTATTGGATATATTTATATAGTAATAGATGGGTTATATCATCACTTAATGACATAGGAGGTATTCTATCTCTTAAGAATTAAGACATAAACAAAGTTGTGATGTTTAGGTGTAATTCTAGGATTATGTCATGTAATTAGGTATCGAAATTTATATATATGATGATACCTAAGGATTTTAGCTTCTTAAGCTGTTATTTAAGGGATTAGCTAAATAAGAATAATTAGACGATTAACTCACCTAAATTAATTAGTGAGTTTTGACTCTTATTTACGTTCTAACACTAAAGTAGTTTTGTAATGCTACTTATAGGCTCTGGATACGAGATGAAGCATCGGTTCTGAGGATTTCTAAAGCGTGACCTATTTGGAGGCGGGTACTTCTATCCTTGTCTCTTTTAGAACCTTGAACCCAGTGCATAAATATTATAGACTTGATAGGTAGTTTTGATTACCTTAAATTTATTCATGTCATTTCCTACTTTGGATGCTTAGATATTTGATCTTGAATTAGTATATTATGCTATTCATGCAGTCTCGTTCTGTTGATTATCCATGATTGGTAGTGGTACACATGCATGGTGTATATCGCAGTTGGGTGCATGCGTGTATGGTATGCATCGTAGGTCGTTACACACGTGTATAGTGTGTTGCATAGGTAGTTACTTCATGTGATGCTTATGTTATTTTATTGTTGGATATATTGTTGTCTGGTGCATACGTGTATGGTGTACATCGTAGATCATTACACATGTATATGGTGTGTTTCATAGGTGTTTGTCCTATGTAAGTTTATTATATTGTGTTATGGTATATACCTATATGTGATGTTTGCATATGTGTGTGATGCTCATTTCATTATGCACTGCATACCACTGCATGTGGACGACCATTGTCTCCCTTGTAGTCGAGAGAGTCGTCAGTCATATTCCTGCCAACTCGGTCATTTAGGTAGTGGTGTCTAGAGTGGAGCAGTTTGTCTTGTCGTGTCGCTCGGCCACTTAGGTAATGATAGCTGGAGCATCGGGCAGACAGAGACCTCTTGTTGTAGTTAGATAGCTACCCTACATCCTGACCACTAGGTCACTCAGAGTAGTGGTAGTTAGAATGCGATCAGTTGTCACCGTCCCACCCCCCTCGGTCACACAGATGTTGTGGTAGCTGGAGGGATACGCCAGAGTGACTATGCTTTACATATGTATTTGATATGTGTTGCATATGTATTTGACTTCTATTGCACTTGCATGTGATGATTGTGCACTCGATAGGTGTGTGTGTGTGTATATATATATATATATATATATGACTCACCTGCGTCTGTGATAGCTCTCATAGGTTGGAGTTAGGTTTTATACCTAATACTGGACTGTGTTAGAATGGTTAATAGTATCGTTATTCTATTTGGAGATTTTCGTGTTATACTACAACAGAGTTGATATATGTACTGTACCTAATCATATACATGGTAGAGTTTTTCCCATGAGACTGTATGTACATTGACCCCTACCATTATAGTGAACATGCACTCTCTTTCTTATACCCACGGAGTCATTTAGACTCACTACCCTTCTGTTATATTTATTTTCCTCAAGTATCAAATAGATATTATATTTTATCGTCGGGAGATCCAGTCTGCCTATCCTGCATCACATGGAGAGTTTATGTTTGTGTTTATTTTATGTTTCTTTACACTTTATTTCATTGAGTTCCTACTTTTATGTTGTAATAAGTGAACTCTGTGTGGATTTTGGATTTCCTTTGGTACTTTGTTCGAATGTTTTATTATGATGTTAATTCATGCCGGCACGCACATTTTTTTTTTAATCAATATTTGGCTTGTTTTTCTTATATGTTGATTGGTTATTTTGATATTAACTGTGTGGGTTTGGCTTGTGTAAGTCATACCAAGTTATTCTATCACATTGTCACTAGGGGTACCGTCCGTTTTGTCAGACAAGTATACCTCCGGGGCGTGATAATTTATTGGTAGCAGAGTCACAGGTTTGCGAAAGTCTGTTTTCATGTTTTGGATATCGTGATTTATTTTCCTAGATGTGACTTTTGGGACAGGGCAGTGATAGGACATCTCCGGCTATAGGATGTAAGTTGTGTAACTAGTAACCTATATTTCTATTAGTACTTACCTTGTTGTTTGTAATAGGAATGACTCCTGGAGGGTCAGCTATTGTTTGCAGCCATGGTTCGGGGTAACCACGGGGATGACCTGTTGTGTTGATGGGACTTGAGCTTGATGTTAGAGAGGGAAACTCTTTTGGGGTTCCTACTGATATTGAGTCAGATAGCGAAGGTCACATCCATCAAACCCCTATGGGAGATTAGGGAGGACAGTCTCAGGGAAATACCACCTACAATATCAGTCCAGACTACTACTAGCTGGGTGATAGATAGAGCCCGAATACTAGTGTTGACTCATTTAGTTAAGGATAGATTTACTCTATTTCATGGAGACTACGACCATTGGGTTGCTCGTGCTTGGTTAGATAACCAGGAAGGCATATACGAGTACATGACTTGCATTGATGCATAGAAGGTTGCATTAGCTGCATACTATCTACAAGATCGAGTCGTTACTTAGTGGTTCATCAGAGGATGATTCTCGAGATCATCTTGTTACTTGAATTTTATTTCGTGATGTTTTTGAGAGGCCTTAGATAAATCATTGTTAGGTAAGAATAGTAGAGTTCTTATACTCAGATCGCATGGCTTAGTTATATCTCTGTCGTCTGGAGAGGTACTGATCATTAGTTAGGAAGTCAGGGGATGCCCCTTAGACATTCACTGATAGTGGATCTTCAGGTACTCGTTATGACATAATTGAACATCATCCTGGGCATGAGTTGGTTGAGTGTTGAGCGAGAGTTATCACTTTTCGATATTCGGATGGATCCTCGTGGGAATTCGTTGGGACTAGGAATGATAAGATGTCTATTATTTTAGCACTACAAGCGTAGATGCTATTATCCCAGGGTTGTCAGGGATATCTGTTATCATTGGTTAAGGCTATGGGAGATGATGCCTCATAGCTCTTGGACGTTCCGATAGTTCGAGAATTTTCGGACATATTTCTGGAAGTACTCCCCGGCTTGCCCCCGAAAAAGGCAGGTGGAATTCATGATTGAGTTGATTCCGGATACAACATCGGTATCAAAGGCTCCGTATAGAATTATACCAAAGGAATTATAAGAGATTAAAATATAGCTACAAGAGTTGTTGGATAGGGAATTTATCCACCCTAGTGTTTCTCTTTGGGGAACTCCAGTACTCTTTGTCAAAAAGAAGGATAGATCACTTAGATTGTGTATTGATTATCGGCAACTAAATTCATTAACCATCAAGAGCAAATATCCCCTGCCACGGATAAAGGACTTATTTGATCAGCTGAAAAATACATGTGTATATTCTAAGATTGACTTACGCTCAAGGTATCATCAGCTTAAAGTAAGAGATACGGATATTCAGAAGACAACATTCTGTACACGGTACGGGCATTATGAGTTCTTGGTGATGCTATTTGGGCTTACTAATGCTCCTGCTGTTTTCATGGATTTTGATGAATTGGGTATTCCTTGAGTATCTATACCAGTTTGTTATTATTTTTATTGACGATATTTTGATATATTCACGGACTAAGATGGAACACGAACAGCATCGCCGCATAGTTCTGGAGACACTTCGACGAGAGCATCTGTATGCGAATTTTAGCAAATGTGCATTCTGGTTATCTTCGGTGGGGGTTTTCGGACATGTGATTTCAAGTAGAGGCATATCTGTAGACCCTCAGAAGATAGAGGTTGTTACCGGTTGGGAGCAACCGAAGTCGGTACAAGAGGTCCATAGTTTTCTAGGATTAGCTAGATATTATCGGAGATTCGTGGAGGGTTTTTCCAGCATCGCTTTGCCATTGACTCGATTGACTAGGAAATGAGTGAAATTTACATGGACAGAGGCATGCGAGGCAAGTTTCCAAGAGCTCAAACGAAGACTGATATCTGCACCTGTCTTAGTCCTTCCTTCCATTCACGAGTAGTATCATATGTTTCACGTCAGCTGAAGGATTATGAGAAAAATTACCCCGTTCATGATTTGGAGTTAGCAGCAATTATTTTTACGCTTAAAATTTTAAGACATCACTTGTATGGAATTACCTTTGAGATTTTCACGGATCACAAAAATCTTAAATATCTATTTACTCAGAAGGAATTGAACCTCAGGCAAAGAAGATGGATGGAGTTTTTGAAGAATTATGACTGCACCATAAACTACCATCCAGAGAAAGCCAACGTGGTGGCTGATGCTTTGAGTAGGAAATCTGGTGGGGTTCTAGCAGCAGTTACAGATTTGGTACAAGGTTTTTCAGAGTTGAGGCTAGTGGAATAAGGACAAACAAAGCAAGGAATTTTGGTAACCATGATAGCTCAGTCACCCATTATGGAACAGATCAAGAGAACACAAACTAGTGATCAACATCTGCGATATTTGTGTAGCAGAGTGGTTCCAGGGCAACAGACAGAGTTTTCTTGTGATGAGAGCAGTATCCTGTATTTTCAGAAAAGACTGTGTACCTGAGTCACACCGAGTCAAAGAGGACTTACTTCAGGAAGCACATCAATCCAAATTTATAATTCACCTGGGTGGTATCCGAATGTATAGAGACTTAAAACGCTCTTACTGGTGGAATGACATGAAAAAGGATATAGCGAATTTCGTGGCTATATGTCTAGTATGCCAGCATGTGAAAGTTGAGCACCATAGATCAGCAGGGTTGCTTCAGAAAATTCAGATACCGGAATGGAAATGAGAGCATATCGCCATAGATTTTGTTATACGATTACCCAGGACAAGGAAATGACATGATACGATTTGGGTGATTGTTGATCGATTAACCAAATTTGAACATTTCTTACTGATCCGTAGGATAAACTCTTTAGATCTCTTGACGGAGTTATATTGTAGAGAGATTACTAGACTTTATGGTATACCACTGAGTATCATTTCGGATAAAGATTCGCGTTTCACCTATCGATTTTGGTAGAGTTTTTAGCAAGCATTGGGTACGAAACTTCATTTCAATACAGTATTTCACCCACAGATAGATGGACAGTCAGAGCTCACTATACAGACACTTGAGAATCTGCTGAGAGCTTGTGTTATGGATTTCAGAGGTAGTTGGGAGGATTATTTACATTTAGTGGAGTTTGCGTATAATAATAGTTATCACTCAGCTATTCAGATGGCGTCGTTTGAGGCCTTATATGACAGAGCATGTAGATCTCCTATTTTATAGGACGAGGTTGGTGAACTACAGATTTTGGGACCACAGAGCATTCAACATGACGCAGAGTTAGTACACATCATCTGACATAGATTGTCAGAAGCCCATGACCGACAAAAGAGTTATGCAAATTAGAGGCGAAGACCTTTGGAGTTTACCGTAGATAACCATGTATTTTTTCGCGTCTCTCCCACTAAAGGAGTTAAGAGGTTTCGACTGAAAGGCTCCTCACTACATTGTGTCTTTCCAGATATTAGAGAAAATAGGTGAGGTAGCCTATCAGTTGGCACTACCACTGGCCCTTGCAGGTATACATAATGTGTTTCATGTGTCTATGCTGAGGAAGAATGTGCTAGATCCTACTCATGTTCTGAGGGATATGTCAATTCCACTTCATCCTGATGCTACTTATGAGGAGGTTCATGTGCGTATTCTGGATCGCAAGGTGTGCCGATTGTGAAACAAAACCATCTGACTCGTCAAGATTGGATGGCAACATCATACTAATGAAGAGGCAACCTGGTAGCTTGAGGATAAGATCAAAGCTCAATACCCCCCCCCCCCCACCTATTTACGTAAGGTGTGTGTTGTACTTTTAGTATTTTAGTTGAGTAAATATGTTATTAATTGGTTACCGCACTTGAGTAGTAAATTTGGGGATCAAATTTTTATTAATGGGGGAGAATGTTAAATATGATAATTAAAAATAGTTAAATAATGAGCGTTAATAGAGAAATAAATTTATAGAAATTTATGAGATTTTTAGGAAATTTTTCAGGGTTTAAACTGAATTTAAATGAATTATTTAAGGAAGTTACTATTTAAGCTGGGAGTTAATATTTTTTAATTAATCTAAAGTTATAAATCTAAACCTAAGTTTCATTATCCCTATACCTATTTCTCTCCCGATCACTCTCTCCTGACCAAATTGTCGCCACCTCCTCTCCCTCACCCGTCGCCGTCGCCTTATCACTGCTGGCGCCGCCCCACATCAACTTGTCACCGCACTCTTCTCCTCTTCCTCCTCCTCGGGCCACCGCAGCGGGTTCGTCGGCCCCTTTTTGATCCCGAGCACCGATCATCGACTCCTCTTCCACGTAGGCCATTAGTGCGCCACCAGCCAACCTCGGGCATTTCTTCTCTCCCTCAACTATCCAGCTACCTCTAATAGGCTAGATCTGACCCCGACGCCGGCTAACCACTACGGCTGACCTAGCCAGAGCTGCTGAATCAGATTTGGGCTTTATGTCACCAGCCAGGCATTTTGCTGACCAAATCCGATGGTTACAGGTGATGATGTGATTTTTATTTCGACCGTATCAGATTTTGCATTCACTTAGTTTCGGCCACCTCTGATCGATACCCACATCCACCACCGTAGGATTCAACCATCGATCGATACCTCATATCTGGCCACCGTTGGTCACCAGCTAGCATTCACCGGCTAGCAAACCTTCTTACCCGGCTTTGATTTGCTCTCAGCCTTTTCAGTATCAGCTGCCAACCGAATTTCTTCGCCCCAGCTATTCTGGTCAAGCACCAGCCAACTATCAATAGTGAAGATAAGGGGGGTTTAGTGAGCAATTAGGGTTGTGTAGTATTGGATAGATTGTTGATCGGTTTAGACTTTCTTGTTACAGCTTGTTTCAGCCCTTTTGCTCTGATTACCTCAGGCGACATCTGTTAAATTCCAATAGCCACAACCAATACACGTAAGGGTTTGTTGATGTTGATTGTGGTTTCTTTAGCATGGGAATAATATTTTATTAGTTGAATGGTAATTGTTGTTAAAGAGATATTTGAATTCAAATAGGGTTATTGTGTGATTTAGCTTGGTTTGGAATAATAGGGTAAATGTGAATGATCATAGATATTATTTTCACTAGGATTGTGAAGTTTAAGGAGTCTCACGCACTTATATCTTGTAGTTGAAGATTGGATTAAAATTAGTTTATTTAACTTCTAGGGTTTTATGAAGTATTGGTTTGGAAATACAGGTAGAATGTGGATTATGACATATGAGTTGAGGTTATGAAGGAATCTATCATTAGATGAATTTGGTTGGGTTGATATTAGGGTTCATTGACCTTACAGGGTATTGAGTCAAGACAAGTACCTGGACATAAGGACTCTTTGACACGATCCACGATTTAAAAGCGGGTACTTCTATCCTTGTCTCTTTTAGTATTTTAATCTTAGTACATGAGATATAGTCTTGATAGATAATTTGAATTACCTTGACTCTATTCACATTATTTCCTGAAGTTTGATACTTAGATGTTTGCTCTTTATGATAGTCTATTATTATTATTCATGCAGTCTCATACTTTTGATTATCCATAATTGGTAGTAGCACACACATGTATAATGTGTATCGCAGTTAGGTGTATGCGTGTATGATATGCATCGTAGGTTGTTATACACGTGTATGGTGTGTTTCATAGGTATTTACTTCATGTGATGCTTATGTTGTTCTATTGCTGGATATATTGTTATTTAGTGCATACGTGTATGATGTACATCGTAGGTCATTACACACGTGTATGGTGTGTTTCATAAGTGTCCACCCTATGTGATTTTATTATACTGTATTATGGTATTTACCTATATGTAATGTTTCCATATGTGTGTGATGCTCATTTCATTATGCATTGCATACCATCGCATGCTAACGACCATTGTCTCCCTTATGGTTGAGAGAGTCGTCAGTCATATTCCTGCCAACTCGGTCACTTAGGTAGTGGTGTCTAGAGTGGAGCAATTTGTCTTGTCATATCGTTCGGACACTTAAGTAGTGATAGCTGGAGCATCATGCAGACAAATACCTCTTGTTGTAGCTAAATAGCTACCTTACATCTTCACTACTCGGCCACTCAAAGTAGTGGTAACTGGAGTGCATTCAGTTGTCACCATCCCGACCCCCTCGGTCATACAGATGTCATGATAGCTAGAGGGATACGCCGGAGTGACCATGCTTTGCATATGCATTTGATGTGTGTTGCATGTGCATTTGACTTCTGTTGTACTTGTAAGTGATGATTGTGCATTCGATGGACGTATGTACATATATATAGATGACCCTCCTATGTCTATGATAGCACCCATAGGTTGGAATTGTGTTTTATACCAAATACTGGACTATATTAGATTGGTTAATAGTATTGTTATGCTATTGGGAGATTTCGGGTTATACTACGATAGAGTTGATTATATATACTATACTTGGTCATATACATGGTAGAGTTCTCCTCATGAGACTGTATTTACCTTGATCCCCTATTATTATAGTTATCATGCACTATCTTTTTTATACCCACGAAGTCATTTGGACTCACTATCCCCTGTTTGTGTTTAGTTTCCTCAGGTATCAGATAGATGTTATTATCGCCAGGAGATCCTGTCTGTCTGTCCTGCATCACATAGAGAGTTTTTCACATTTCTAGTTCATTACACTTTATTCCATTTTAGTTTCTGCACTTATGTTGTAATAAGTGAACTCTTTTATAGATTTGGATTTCCCCTTGATACTTGCTTTGGACGTTTTATTTCAATGTTAAGCCGTGTCGGCACGCACTTTATTTTTATCTGCATTTGATTTGTTTTTCTTATATATTGATTTGGTTATTTGGATTTTATTATTTGCGTGTGTTTTGGCTTGTGAAGTCGTGTGGACTTATACCAAGTTGTTCGATCACATTGTCACTAAGGGGTACCGTCTGTTTCATCGGACAAGTATACCTCCGGGGCGTGACACTAGCTTTACTCGCTAGGACTTTTTCACTTGTCAAGAAACCTGCTCCTGCACACTTGATAACAATCCGTTAGATCTCAACAAACCTAACTTTAATCTTAGTAATACATCAAAATCTTGGGTTAAATGTTATGCTCCCAACACCAACAATTTGTATTTAAAAACCACCCTCATTGATTGAATTCGAAATTTCTCTACTTATTATCTGATTCTGGTAGTGGGGAGGATCTACACCTAAACTTGTTGTTGCATAATATTTGCAAGCATAGCTGTCATCTACAAAAATAAATAAATTTGCTATCATATACTTAATTATACAAATAATTTTAAATAATTATTTTGTTTGTGTGAGAAATGTTATTACATGTGCTAGTAATCATTCGGGTCCATAAGAGCCCCCAGCACTTCTAAACATTAGACTTAGCATTTCTCGTGAAATTTTTTGAAACTAATCATTTTCTTGCATTTGTCTTCTCATCTGCTCTATTTTTATCTGCCATTGTGCTTCTCGCAAATCCATATCTTTAATTTTCTCTCCCATTTCCCTAAATTTATCTATCAAATCTCAATTAGAGTGATAATCTTACTAGTACATTAAGCTGCGTTTACATTGCTCTAGAAACACTTGGCATTAAGTTTCATCGGGAAAAACTAATATAACACATGACATACTAATATCACCAATTATAAAAGATTCTCATTAATTTAAACATATTGTTGGAATTATTTAATGTCAATCCAATCAGCTCTGATCTAGTATGTTAGCCTGCCTAGTTGGGTTAATCGGTGGTAGTTTGGTGGCCCTAATCGGTGATGCATTATTATTTTGACTATGTAGGTCACAATTAATAGTTACTCGACAACACCCTTTTGAGTATCAATGATGCACTCCTTCTCGCCTTGTTGTCCTTCACATGGATTATGACAAGCAAAGTTGGTTGCTCTAATGTTCGCTTCTTGCATGGTAATAGAGGTGAGAAGGAGTCGACGATGACCAACAAAACCCCCTTCAATGCTTAAGTCTGGTTCATCCAGTCATGATTCACTTCTTGCATGGTAACCGTCGCTCTGATTGTCATGATTAGCTCTAGGGACAAAGAGCATGCATTAACTGTCGGGGAGACAAGAGCTAGATCATGAATGATGTCAGCAGTTAAGGTGAATGAAACCTTGTCCATCCAATCAAGCACTCAAAGCATTGTGCCTCGTCGTTCCGACTAATTTGTAAGGATATGGACCACATCATCATGGTAGGTGATTGCAGCCCTCACCGTTGATTGTGAACACAAAGTGTCTAATCTAGGAATTGAAGACCTTATTCATGAATCTCTAATATGTATCTCTTATATTCTTTGGGATGAAAGGAATAACTAATAACAGAAAGTACCATTTATAAAACTAACATTATTTTAGTCATCCTTGGCTAGGGGAATTTGATGATACCCTTAGTAAGCGTCCATCATTGAAATGAACTCATGTCCGACAATTGAGTCCTCTAATTGATCCAGTTTAGGTTAATGGGATAATTTTGTTAGACTTTTGACTAAGTCATTTTAGATTATTCTATTTATAATTAGGAGTTGATTGAAGTTATTAACAAGTTTTAATTACAAAACCTAAAGTTTTACTTATAACCTTTAGTGTTATCCCTAACTTGTACACTCATACATCCCCACCGTTGCGTGCCAATCTACCAACCACTACCACTACTCTTCCCCTCCTTCCCATGCGCACAACACATCGCTCCTCTACCGCATGCTAGCCTTCCCTGCTAGATCGCGCTTGTCCCACAATCAGTATCTATCTACACACCCTGTCAACCCACGAGTCTTATTCGTGTTAGCGTGTTGTCGCCCACAAACAGTGGTTATCTATACACCATGACTGCCCACAAGAATCGTTCATGGTAGCATGTTGTCATCCGCAGTCAATATCTATCTACACACTCTATCTGCCCACGAGTCTCATTCATGGCAGCATGTTGTCCCCCTGCAGGCAATAGCTATCTATACACCCTGACTGTCATGAGAATTGTTCCTGATAGTGTGTTGTCGCCCGTAGTTGGTATCTATCTACACACCCTATCTCCACACGAGTTTCGTTCGTGGTATCATGTTGTCACTCGTAAACAGTGGCTATCTATACACCCTGATAACCCATAAGACTCATTCATGGTAGCGTGTTATCACCCACAATTAGTATATATCTACACACCCTGTCTACCCACGAGACTTGTGCATGGTAGTGTGCTATCATCTGTAGATAGTGACTATTATTCACCCTGATTGCCCACGAGACTCATTCGTGGTAGTGTGTTGTCGCCCGTAATCAACACCTATTATGTGTAGGATTTTGATTGATTGTATATACTCCAAAAAAAAAATCATATTTTGTTGATCAAGTTAATGGATGATTATGTTGGTGCTCTTGAGCGGGTATGATTCAGTTACTTGATACGACCTTATGATATGTGATGCAGTAGGTATCTGGTAGTGAGTTATGTTTACCTCAGACTTCTCCTTTGACCTTTATACATTGTTTAATATCTTGCACTATTTTTTTTTATACCCACAAAGTAATTTGTACGCACTAGATGTTTCATTTGACCTCTAGATTAGTAGATAGAGGATATGTCATGTCTACTACTTTGTGTTGCTCAGAGATCATGACTTGTTGGTCCCACTTAACATCAAGTTATTTGGTTCCTTTTTCTTGAATTTTTAGTTAAAAATATTTACCTCATTTGGTTTTGGTATGTAACATGAACATGCATACATGCATTAACAATTAGTAATGTATGTATGCATTAACAATTAGTAATGTATCGATTTAAGTATGACATTGATATTTATGTTGGGTTAAATGAGTTATGTCCTCTTACATCTTATATTATCATCAGGGGTTCCCCTTGGTCTAGCGGAATTATACCCTCGGAACAAGATAATTTTATTGACATCAGAGCCAAGGTTGCAATTTTATTTGTGGGTTTTGTATTTTGAGTTTTTATTTTGTTTCATTTTGATTTATGATTTTCTAAGTTTCGGGACCTCCAAGCAAGTCAAAAGATATCTCTGAACTAGAGGAAAACTAGTGTATATCTCTAGCTATTATTTTACCTTTTATTTTGACTATTTATTTTGGCTTACTTGTTAGTTAGGTTTTATATCACAGGGACTTAGGTCAGTTTGTTCCTTTCCTATTTAGTTTGTTCTTTATTCGTATTTCAAAAGTAGAGTTGATAGATTAATTTAGTCATAGGTTATATTGGTGTACTCTATTTGAGGTTGAGACCAAGTGTATGATGTTAGATTTGGTTGTTATTCCCTGGTTAGGTTCAACACAAACACAACGTAATGATTTTGGCTTCTCCATATCTAGTGAGAATGTCGATATTATTAATTTACAAAAAAAAATTAGTGCAACCTACAAAGCCAATTAGAGGCTTGACCGATTTAGGTTTAACAATTAGTTAGATATCAATGAGAGAGTATAAAGGAAAATAAAATCAAAATGATGCAACGAAAGCACGATGGACTCATGACCCATGGAGCAGTCATTATCTACTTTAGAAGGAGATCATCATGTAATTTCATAAGGAAAACTTACTCTCTGATATTTTGGGACATTTTACTAGAATGAATTAGTACTGATGTGCCTCACAGTCCCCGCCATGGTCAGCCTCTCCAAGTTTCACCTGTGCGGGTCCATGCTAGAATGTTAGCGATGTGGTGTGGAGATGCAGCCCAAGCAAACCCAACTTTGGCAACTTGGGAACAACCACATTGGATACATTCTCGAAAAGACTCAAGCATCCACGACTTGGGATGTTGCAACTTGGGAATAACCCCATTGGATACATCCCCGAAGAGACTCAAGCCTCCATGGTTTGAAATGTTGCAGCTTAGGAACAACCTCATTGGGTACATCCCCAAGAAGACTCAAGCCTCCACTGTCACGCCCCGGGAGTATACATATCCGTTAA
>JBBUKS010503680.1:0-14063 GCA_038050645.1 Hedychium gardnerianum | reverse complement strand
AAAACATTACGTTAAATGAAATGATTTTTATAGGAGGCGATCTGAATGGGCATGTCGGAGTGAAAAATGAGAAATATGAGAGGGTACATGGAGGTTATAGGTTTGGAATGAGAAATGAAGAAGGGAAAACTATATTAGATTTTGTAATAGCAACCTTATATTAGCTAATACATATTTTTTTTTAAAAAAAAAGAACACTTACATTTAAAAGTGAGAATAATAAATCGCAAATTAACTTTATTATGGTTAGGAAGAGGGATAGAAAAATTTGTAAAGATTACAAGGTCATCCCTAAGAAAGCTTAACTACCCAAGGTTTGTAGTGTTGGATATATGCCTCAAAGAAAATATATACGACTCTTAGAATTAAGTGTGAAAGTTAAATGATGGGAAGCAAAATATATTTAAGGAGGAGGTAGGAGGAGTATAAATATTAAGGGAAATATATGGTGACCCCAATACGACATGGAATAAGATGATATTAAAGTTAAAAATAATAGCTAAGAGTGTACTCAGTGAGTCAAAAGAGCATGCGCCATCAAGTAAGGAATCTTGGTGATAGAATGAGAAAGTACAAGAGAAAGTGAAGGAAAAAAACGAATAGCTTATAAGGAATTATATATTTGTAAAAATGAAAAAAACTTTAAAAAATATACATTAGCTAAGAAAGATGCTAAGAAAGTAATGAATGAAGCAAAAAATAAAACTTTTCAACGAATATATCGAACATTAGATACAAAAAAGGAGAAAGAGACATTTATAAAATAGTTAAAGCGAAAGAAAGGAAGACAAGAGATCTTACCGAAATAAAATGTATTAAAGATGAATGCAATAGGGTATTGGTAAACGATGGCGAAATAAAAGAGCAGTGAAATAAATATTTTCATCAATTTTTTAAATGAAGATTTAGGTGACCAACTTAATTTAGGTAATTTAAGTAGGTAAAATGAGTATAAAAATTAAAAAATTTATCGTAGAATTCAAATTTCAGAAGTAGAACAAGTTTTAAATAAGATGCACAATAGAAAAACCGTTGGACCCGGAGATATTCCGATAGAGGTATGAAAGTGCCTAAGAAAACAAAGTATTGAATGATTTACAAAATTATTTAACATGATATTGAAAATGAAAAAAATGTCAAATGAAAGGTAAGTACTTTAGTTCCTTTATATAAAAACAAGGGAGACATACAAAATTATGCAAACTATAAGGGTATTAAACTAATGAGTCATACCATGAAACTTTGGAAAAGAGTAATAGAAAAAAGATTAAGGAAGGAGACCACGATGACCAAAAATCAATTTGGGTTGATACCTAGAAAGTCAACAATAGAAGCTATACATCCTCTTAGGCAACTAATTAAAAAGTATCGGGAGCAAAAACAAGATTTACACATGATATTTGTAGACTTAGAAAAAACTTATGATAGAATCCCAAGAGAAATTATATGGAGAATTCTAGAAAAGAGAGGTGTTATAGTAACATATATTAATCTAATTAAGGATATGTACGAGGATGTAATGACCAGAGTAAAGACTTCTGGTGAGTTAACTGAAGCATTTTCAATAAAGATAGGATTAAATCAAGGATCAACTCTAAGTCCTTATCTTTTTACACAAA
The DNA here is from genome assembly GCA_038050645.1 of Hedychium gardnerianum. NCBI lineage: Eukaryota > Viridiplantae > Streptophyta > Magnoliopsida > Zingiberales > Zingiberaceae > Hedychium > Hedychium gardnerianum. The sequence goes on along the minus strand of JBBUKS010503680.1, from coordinate 12,444 downwards.
TCATGGACGAACTCACTGGATACATTCAAGACACAGTACCTGGTGTATGTTGTTTGCAGATGATATTGTTTTGGTAGATGAGGCACATGAAGGAGTAAATGTTAAACTAGAATCTTGGCGGGAAACACTAGAAGTGAAATGTTTTAAATTGAGTAGAGTAAAGACAAAATATATAAAATTTAAGTTTAACAGTATTAGCCATAATGAGACAATTGTTAAGATAGGAGATAACGAATTGTGTGGAACTGAGATCTTTAAATATTTAGGATCATTTTTACAAAACGATAGAGGGATTGAGAGAAATGTCTTACATAGAATACAAGCAGGATGGTTAAAATGGAGGAGAGCGTTGGGTGTTTTATGTGATCGTAAAGTATCTCTAAAACTTAAAGAAAAGTTTTATAAAACGGCAGTTAGACCTGCTATGTTATATAGAGCTGAATGTTGGGCTATGACTCGAGCACATGAGCAGAAGATGAGAGTTGCAGAGATGTGGATGTTAAGGTAGATGTGTGGACATAAGAGGATGAACAAAATAAGAAATGAGAGCATTAAAAAGAAAGTCGGAGTAACATTATCGAGGAAAAATTTCGAGAGACACGTTTGAGATGGTACGAGCATGTACTTAGACGACCAATAAATACTCCAGTTAGACAATGTGAAATTATGACAAATACACATATCAAACGAGGAAGAGGATGACCAAAAAAGATTTGGTTAGCAATAATAAAATAAGATAAAATTTATTTAAGTATAGATGATGATATAGTAGAGGATAGAGCTCAATGGCGTAAAAGAATTTATATAACCGACCCCACATAATGGGATAAGACTTGGTTGTTGTTGTTGTTGTAATCTGTTTATTAGTAGTTAAGTGGGCATCTACAGGTAAGCTATTGAGGAACTGAATATAGGGATGAGTTAAAGAAACTCTAGTCTGCTCACACTGAAAATTTAGGGAAAGAAGATAATAAGGGGAAAGAACAAAATGGGGATATTAGAGCACTGAACCAAGAAAATTGTTCACCTTCAGCAAAACAACCATGAACAAACCATTATATGTTTCCTTCTTGCCTTCCTTCTTGTAGATGGAAAAAATCTTAGACTCTTTCATTAGCCTAGTTTAGAATATGATGATTCCAATGCCCTTGGTTTAACTAAAATGTTATGAAAATATCGATGCAATTGGCTTCAACATATTTTTGGCTATTGTGTCTAGTTACTATACCAAGGAAATAATGAGAAGAATTCTACTTAGGAAAGTTATATTTTTTTATAAGTCTCACCTAACCCTCTTTTTCAGGGCTTGAGAACAAGTATATTTTCCAGGTCAGCCAATAATCTCAGTGTAGACATCTAATCCTCAGCATTATACACTAGATACAAGCTAAAAGTTCATGATAGATCATCACAAAAAAGAGAATGGTTAGGTAAACAAGGAGAAAAAGAAGCCAATAAAGCTAAAAAGTATGGTTGTATTTTAAGTTTGAACACCGTAATTCCAAATACTTTTTTCCTATAGCTTCGAAAAATATAAACTAGCCCAATTTGGTATGGGCACAAAGTTAGTCAAACTATATATTACCAGGGGCAATATAGATAAATCAAGATGTTACACACTGAACCAATAATGAATCAAAGCAAATCATCTAGTCTCAAGGTTCTATCTTTATTGTTGAGCAAAAATCAAACATATCATACTATCATGGTTTTAAGGAATAGCAAATCATTAAAAAAAAATATGTTAAGGTTGAAAAAAAGCAATTATAATGCACACTAAAACCAATCCTATGACATACCATGTCACCAGGTAGATTTCCAAAGCCGGCCAAACATACAACTGGAATAATCAGAAGTTAAGGAAATATGGATCAGCTGACATCAAAGCATCTGATTTATTAACTGTTAAGTGATGAAATCACAAGAATTTCATCACATGATATCAGATAACAAGCTGACCAGATTACCAAATAAAAGATACCTCTTCCTTTGGGGTTGAATCTGACTGTATTGTAAGGGCCTTGCCCAAGCTCCAGTGATGGATTGCCTTTCTTGTCAAATATTGTTGCTTTTGCAGGCATGACTGAGACAAGCAAAGAAGAATCACTGTAAATACTAGATGCAGAAAGGTAATAGGCAGTTTAAATGTAGGGAGGAAATTAGAAAACAAGAAGGACAAGCAGGATACATCCATAAACAACAGCAAACTCCAATCCAGAGTAAGACCATTGAACATCATGCACAGGCCCTTCTTTTCCTGTCATTCTTTGAAAAATCAATCACACTGGCTGGCATTGTTAATACCAGGGATCAAGAAATTTGACAGTAGAACATACTTAGAGAAACAAGTCCTTCGTGGCTCCCATCAGTAGTTAGATAGTTCAATTTAGATTCACCATAGTAACTTTGATTGGTTTTATCAACATCTGATTGAGCAACTACTAGAACTCCAGAAGATAGCTTGTTCCAATGCATTGTCACAGTTGAACATCGAAAGAAACTTCGTCTAGCAATGGGCTCAGTTTGAGCATCCTTATTAGATGAGAAGATCTGAATGCTGGCAGGAATACCCTGAGTAATAAGGCATATTCTAGTTACTAAATTCTTTCTGGAGCAATATTTGTCCAGATAGAGTAGGACTAATAACCTTTGATTCAGGCAAAAATGCTGCAATATAAGACCCAGGAGCCTTTGACAACTCAATTGCAGCAACACCTGGCAATCTTAACCTATAAATAAATCCTTTTGAGAAGTCCTTTGAGTCGAAGAACTGTATCTCATTTGTTGCCAGCCGGCAGGCAACAGATTCATCAGAGCTGAACTGAATGGACGGCCTGAGGACTCAAAAAATGTTACATGACACTCTGATATTTTATCATCAAGATAGGAATATAAGTAAAAGAAGCAAACCATGTGGTCTTAGTCATATTCTTCTGGAAATGCTGATAAACTGATGCACCACTATGTATTTCCCAGAGCACGACATTTTTATCCTGAGGGTTGGTAGATTTCTGAAATGTTTGGAGGTAGGTCCCACATGGAGACAAAGCGGCACCAAGAAGGGAAGGTATCTCAAAGGACCTTATCTCATTGGAGCTACAGCCATCGTACACACTGATTACAGAGTTGTTTTTGGTCACCATAAGCCTAGACCCATTATCACAGAACCTTGCGACGGTGCAAGAAACTCTCTCGAGTTTGATTGCCGGTTGTCCGTTGTTGAATGGTGGTCCTTTCCATATGGAGAAACCTTCTGGTTCTCTAGCTTGAGTAACCAAGAGATACATAGAAAAGGCAATGCAGGCCAGGTATTAGTAACGGCGAGCGCGAAAAATCATGCAAAGGCGAAAAGAACATACCAAGGATCTCCAAAGTAGGTGATTGAACAATAGAAGTCATGGAATCCTTAACTGGCTTATCTGTTAAAGAGTCAGAAGGAGAACAATCTTCAGTTTTAAGCAGCGTTCACAACTTGCGAGCTACAAGAAATGGCAACCTGATAACATAGTTCAGAAGGGAAACATAATTGATGTCAAAATTACCAGGAAATACAGGAAAAAAACTATGCCTCGCCAAACTTCACAAGTTTAAGATGTCAATTTAATCTAACAATCATGCAACTCCGATAAAAGAGACATTTTTAACACCGGATTGGTTTCCAGACGCCGCGTCGAAGGAGTTTCGCTTGACAACACGCAAACACCAAAACCCTAGTATAAGGATGCAGGAAAGAAGAAGAGTTTATGTACCACAAACAAGTCTTCTCCGGCGAATCTCAAAGTCACCACAAGGTCCACAGGTGGGTGCTCCGGCTCGTCCCCTGTGGTGTTTGGCGGCGGCGAAAGATGGTAATCCTTCAACCGCTTCGAGATTTCCACGAGCCCCCGAGTTTTGTTCGACGACTCGGTCCGATTTGATCATCCGGTCTAGAGGTCTTAACTGAACTGTCCTACTGTAGCCAGGCCCAGCCCACTAGTACTTGGAATCGTTTTTTTTCTGTTGAAAAATTAATTTGTTTTATTTTATGACGTAAGGTAAGGTGGAAAGGGCATTTTTTAAAATCATCGACGCACTATTTTGATTTTGTACTAAAAAGAGGCTCCACCTCATGTACAATTATTCAATTACCCTCCCCTATATAATAACAATTGATTTTAATTATTTCTTTTTAACTTAAATTGGCACGATATAAACTACGAACTCGTAATTTCTATACAAATATAACAACTATAATTTTATAGCTACTATATTTAAACTTTCACATAATTATAATAATTATAATTTCGTAGCTGCAACAACATAAAAAAAAAATTAAGATTAATATTATTCGGAGCTTCGAAAAAGATTTAAATAATATTTTTTGAACCTAAAACCTAACCATTCCATCCCGTAACAAATTGTAGATCTTAAAACAAATTTCAATTTGATTTATTATGCGTCCCGTGGTTAAACCTGACTCAAAAGTTATAGTCTCTCAAAGTTTAAGATTTAACATTCACATTGTAGTAACTGAAACTATAGCTGCTACAACTGTGTAATAGCTACGAAATCGTAGCGACTACAACCGCGTGACAGTTCAGTTGTAGCAACTACGAAATTGTAGTTGCTCCAACGTGAATGTTAAACCCTAAATTTTGAGAAATTATAACTTTTTACTCAGGTTAAATCACGGGATGCATAATATATCAAATCGAAACTCGTTCGGAGATTTATAACTTGTTATGGGATGGAACTCGTAACAACCTAGTTTCAGGCTAAAACATGTCATTTAAATCTTTTTTCAGATGCTCCAAATAATTTATCTTAAAAAATTCATGTTGTAACAGCTACGAAATCGTAGTTGCTATAACTGTGTGGCAGTTTAGTTGTAACAACTATGAAACAGTAGCTTCGTAGCTGCTATAATTGTATAGCAACTACAGGTTCATAGCTAGAGCTATTAGACGGACCGACTCATGGCGGGACGAGTCAATCCATGGCGGATCAGTCATTTGGAGGGACGAGGCGGGGCGGGGTGGGGCCAGGCAGGCCAACCCGTCATTTGACGGGTTGGGAAATCCCCAACCCAAGATGGATTGCAGGGTAGACAAGTCAACCCATGGGCTCATCAAAAAAAAATATTTATATAAAATTAAAATTTTTAAGTTTGGGTTACATATTAAGTGGATTTGATCATACTTTGAAAAAAAATACTCTCATTAGTTTCCTTATATCTTTATTAATTTGATTGTATTCTATAGATATGTTTAGATATATCATTTGTATCATAGCGTATTCAATGTTTGCGACAGAGCATGCTATCAAATTTTCGACTAGTTTATTATCATAATATATTTGTTTTAGTAGATATACTCTGAAATATAAAAAAATAATGTTCAGCTGAATTATATAGTAATATTAGATGTCATATCATAAGTCGATGAAGTTTACAAATTTATTAAATTTTTCATTTTAAGTTTTAAGGAATTTTTTATTCTCAATCCGCAAGTCGACCCATGCATGTTGTTGACCTAAATGGGTCGATCCATCTTAATCTATCTTTAAATCAGTTGATAAAATTTTAATTCAACTCACTTAAATTATTTGGTGAGATGGACCAATCCGATGGACCTAACTCAATTTGATAGTTCTATTCGTAGCTATTATAATACATTAATTTATAAAAACAATAAGAAAGAAATAATAATAAGAATAAATTATTATTATATAGTAAAAAATAATTATATCATTGTATAAGAGTAAAGTATTCTTTTAATAAAAATTCAACATAAATATCCTTTTAATAATTCGATAAAAAAAAGATGTCATTTTCACTTTTACCAATAAGATAATCTAGATAGCTCATGCTATATATTTAGATAAGGACTAACTAATTGATAAAAAAAAATTAATAATATGATAAATTTAGTATCATTTTAAAAATCAATTAAGTCATTGTCTTCTTTACGTTTGAAAACTATGTTCATTTACTTACTAGTCATTTTGGAGGCAAAAGAGAGTTTGGGCCACTAAACCACAAATCATGCCACAAGAAGAGGCATGAAATTGGTATGCCGCGGATCACGGAGACACCATCAATTAGATTGACAAAATGAAATGAAACAAAATCTCCAATTATTTTTTAAAATTTAAACCAAATCCATCATCATTAAATTACTAGACAATTTAACAAATATTTAGTTGATCAGTCTTATCCATGAACACTTTTAATTTTTCATACTTTTCATAGACAAATTCCACCGCATATTACCTAGCTCACACACCTATTTATTTTATTTCACGTAGCCTCTGACTTCATTTTTTAAAAGGAATATACATAGATCGATTAAAAATATGCGTGACAAGTGCTTGATTTATGACCCATTTCTTGAAATTTTATTTTCCAAATAATAAAGGGCAAAACTAAAAAAGAACTCCTTTATAATCATCGCATACCCCTCTTTTCATTTTTTTTATAAAAAAATAATAAAATTACTTTCAAATATATTATTCAATATTTTTTTTATACACATTAAATTATAAATTGATAGATTAATTATATGAACAAAATAAGTTTACGTCGGAGTAATTATAGTTTCATAATTGTTAAGGGTCGTAATCCGGATCTTCAACTGTTCTGGACTGTTATTGTTTTGAGACTGTGCTTTCTACAATCTGCTATTCGAACGACAAATTTGTCTTATGAATTCATAAAAATATTTGGTTGAGGAATATAGGGACTCTATAAAAATCAAGGCCAACAAATATGTACGAAACATACTCCCCTTAAATTCGAGACACTATGTTTTTTTACAATCAATTTGAAATACTATGCTCCTGTACAGTCCAGCCCAATGCAATCTAACCCTGTCTATACCCTTGTTACAATGTAAATTTTGTTGAAGAACACAAGTCTGTATTACCGTAGGTATAAACTATAATTACTATATTTATGTAAACAGTTATAAAATCATAATAATTATAAAATTAGTAGCTATAATTTTCTATCTGTTATAATGTAGACTTATTTTATTTATATAATTGATCAATTAATTTAAGATTTAATACGTCTAATAGAAAATAATAATATCGAGTAATATATTATTAATACGAATTCAAAGTATCATTATTATTTGTTTAATGATAGTTGTTAACTTGTAAGTGGCTCATTAGATTAGAACGTTAAATGCTTTGTAGTCTAATTATGAGGGCAGGAAGCGCGTGGACCCCAGTTGTCTCTTATTTTTCTCTATATTTTTATTCGCAAGATTATAAAGGAGTCAAATTTAACTTGTGCTCAAAATTTAAATAATCTCAAACATAAATATATTTTTTATCAAATTAAATATTAAACTTATTAACAATAATCTCAAAGTAACCACAAGTCTTCACTTAAAAAAAAATACATTTCTAAGTTAAAAACTTATTAAATCTATTTATAAACAGTAACAACTTTTTTTTTGTGTGATTTTGGATTAAATTAGAGACATTATTTCCTGTAACGCGTTCTAATTAAATTAAATGAAATTAATAGAAGAACTCAATTGAATTAGACAGGCAGTTGAAAAACTTGGATTCTTGTCCTGTCAATCTCTAGAGGTAGACAAATGCCCTAAAGCGACAAGAGCAGATAAGTAAGAGGATGACATCACGAACTACCTGTGGGCTCCATCCATGGGTTGGATATTAGCTGTAAAAAACAGAAATAAAATAAAATAAAAAAAACCATCAACAAGTTTCTATTTGCTTATATAAACCTACATCATCTCCTTCTTCAGTCCTTAAACCCTTCCTCATTTCTCACAGCCTCTTCTTCTCTCTCTCTTCTTCCCTTCCTAATCATCCTATTTACCTCGCCTAAAAGAGCTTCAACTCACTTTAATGGAGAGAAAGAGCAGGTGTTAAACATCTGCAGCTGTTTGCACTTGATCTTTCAGAGCTCTTCTCCTGGAATTCTGGTGAGTTCTGTCTTCAATTAACCTTTGATAATCCTGTCGAGCTTTAGTATAATTTAATTTTAGGGCAACACACACGCAAAAAGAAAAAAGCTTCAGAGCCTGCCATATATATATATATAGAACATGTGGTCAAACTTTGTGCAACTGACAACTGGTTTGATATTATCAAGTTCATAGGGTGGCGACTCCTTGGTCAAATTAGACTCTTGTCCTATTGGCCTGTGCTTCAATAAGGTTTTTCAGAACTATGGGAAATAGAGAAGGTTGGGTGCAATGCATCAGTGCCAGATTTGTATTAAACTAATTCAGGCAATGAGAAAACTGATGGCTTAATGTCTAGAAGCAGAAATAGGACAGAGACGAAGTTTAATTGTTTCAGATATTGAGCTATGAATTCCGCAGGAGGTAGAAGATGATGATGATGGCAGAAATGGTGGATCACAAAAGAAGAAGCTGCAACAGCTTTGTTCTCAGCAACTTGAATGCTGAGAAGAGGCGTAGAGGTGGAGATGGCGGAGGAGCTGCCGTGTCTACCAAGGTTTGCGCTCTTCGTATCTCTTTTCTGTGAGGTTGAGATTGAGATTGACATGCGGCTCAATTGCAGGAGAAGAAGGATAAGATTGGAGAAAGAGTAGCAAAGCTTCAGCAACTGGTTTCGCCTTTTGGCAAGGTAGGAACTAAGAGATGAACTTGAGACGTGAATGATCTGAACTTTTGAGTAACAAAAATTTCTGTTGTTGTTTTTTCTATGAACTCAGACAGACACAGCTTCTGTGCTTGCAGAGGCCACTTCCTACATCAACTTCCTCCATGAACAACTTCATGTGCTGAGTGCTCCTTATCTTGGGACAGCAGTCACAGGGAACATGGAAGTGAGCCATTTCTTCACCTCTGTAGAGAATTTTAAACTAGTCTTCAGGATTCATGTTAAAATATCCACTTTGTGGTGTGATCTAGGAAGGTGATTATTACAGTTTGAGAAGGCGCGGTCTCTGCCTCGTGCCGATCGCGTCGACGCAGAAGCTTGCTCAAAGCAATGGGGCTGATTTGTGGGCACCAGTGAACTCAAGCACAAGGCCATCAAATATCTAAAATTAAACAGCAGCAGGAACTAGTAGTGTTGATTAATTTGTGTGTTTGGCTTAGAGATATTTGCTGATTAACTCCATTCATTTCCCCTATTGACCAGAGAGAATTCATTGGAATGTAACCTGTCATAGCATCAGTCTTGCAGTTATATATATATGTATGTATATAATTGCAGGAAGCACTGGATGCAGTATATGATTATATTGAAGACTGCAGCTTGGTTTCAGCCATATTTGCAATAGTTTCTTATGGTGTTTTTGTATGACATATTAAAGTAATTTCTTGTAACTTACATCTCTGCAATTGGTAAGAGAATCGAAAGACTTGTTGAGGTGTATAAGCTTGGCATAATACAAGTATACAACAGCTTGGCATAATCCAATTCTGATGCTAAATTGGCATTTGAATGAGCCATGAGGAGAGATGAAAAGAGGCAAGAATTTCTTCCATGATAGATCTCAACTTCTCAGCAAAGTTCTTCCACCATATTTTTCAAATTGTAGACAGAGGAAAAAGAACTGTCTTCCACATTAGTAAATAGAGGAAAGAGACCTAAGTTTCTTGTCACAGAATGTATTTCCTTGTGAAGTAAGCGGATCTTAAGATCTAAATCCACCTCTTGGACTTCCGCCAAATTAAGCAAAAAGACACCCAAAAAAGATACATTATGGAACACTAATTAACAAAGAGTGTGATTGGTGCTTAGCTTTTGTAACATCTTTTCTTAAGAAACTTGCATTACACTCAAGGCCACAAGAAAACAGAGGAGAGGAATCACGATTGCGGCCCACCAGTTGAAAATGCATGAAAATTCATTCAACATGAATGCAACGTTAATGTCATTGGCAAAAGTGAATGGAAAGGAGGCATAAAGGATCTACTTATCCTGTTGAGGATGAACTATAAGCAATGATCATTGTCCTGGAGTTGACTTGGGAAATGGGATGGATAATGGATTACATTGTCGTGGAAATCGACTGTAAAAAAGCAAGATTGGTACATGATAGTGGAGTTTGACTTCGAGCAGTGAACATGGCCACACAAGACGATGGAGCTTTACTATTTTTCAGTGACAAAAAATTACCCTTTTTTTTTCTTTTCTAAAACAAATTTCTTTTTATTTTTTTCTTCCCCTGATTTCTTCATCTTCATCACTATCTACAATTAACTGCCAGATTCATTAAATCCTCCGATCTCCGCCGGCTACTATGAGTTCATGGCCACGGCGATTCCTCCCCGCTTCATCATCTGCTTGAACTCGACGAAGCTCACCCTCCCGTCTCCGTCGACGTCCACCTTGCCGATCATCCGCCTGCACGCCTCCTCCGTCCTCCCCTGCGCCACCCCCAGCGAACCAAGCACGTCCCGCAGCTCCTCCACCGCGATGAACCCGTCCCCGTCCTGGTCGAACACCTCGAACGCCTCCCGCATCTCCGCCTCCTCCGCCTCGCCCTCCATGACCGTCTGGTACAGCGCCGCAAACTCCTCCGCGTCGACGCAGCCGTTTCCATCCGCGTCCACCCGCTCGATCACCGCCGCCAGCTCCGCGTCGGCGATGTAGATGCCGAGGTTCTCGAGCGAGTCGCAGAGCTCCTGCTTGCTGATGCGCCCGTCGCCGTCGCGGTCGAACATCTCGAAGACGTGCATCAGTTCCGACGGCGGCGTGATGGCGGAAGCTTCCCTTTTAGTAGCAACAGCAGTCGAAGACAGCGACGGCGGTTTCGGCGGCTGCCAAGACGAAGGCAAGAGGAGGCGAAGAAGGGCATAGAAATGTTGGCAGAGGAGGGAAATCCTCATGAAGAACGTCAGAAATGGGATCGGAACAAGCTCCATTGTCGAATTGGAGGTGTGCTACTGTGGTGGAGACTGGAGACTCGATCGAGGCTTTAAAACTGGTGCTCTGCCTACGGCATCGTCGCCGTCCCCACGCGCTTGTTTCAGAAACGCGCTTTCCGATATAAAATTCGACCGTTTGGAAGCGGATCGGGTGGGTGCATCGGGGAGCGGTGTGCACCTAGGAAGGAGGAGGACCGTCGGATCCGTTTCCAGCTGTCGTATCGACGTTTAGTGTTGGGAGTGGACAGGCACGTGACGACGGAAGGGCGCCGGTGATGGCGTTCCTTGATTGTGATTGGATCCGACGGTTGGCGTTGACTGATGGGGGATAGTGATGGGCGGTGGAGATGACGCCAGGAGGGGATGAACAGGGAATTAGTTGTGGGTGGGTGGTGGAGTAATGGAGATAATGACGATTAATTCAACTTTTTTTTTTTCGCCAAGTATCGCGTGCTTGTGTCCGATTAGTCCCGGACGAGCGGTCCGATTTCATATTTCGCTCACTTAATAAATTGGGAAAACGAGTCGGCTCCTAGTCCGTTTGCTTAACACATCAAGTTTTCGAACTGTTCAAAAGTTCCATCGTATTTCTTGAAAACTCACGTGTCTTCGGGGGTGATTAATTTAACTAATTAGAGTAAAAAAGTGATTATACTCCTCCGACACTTTTCTATTACCGGACTCATAAGAGAGGTAAATTAAGAAGAATCTTCGGTCAGTCAGAGCGGCCTTCTGAATAAAGAGATCGCTTGCACCGGGTAGCTTAATATTACTACGATGATTAATTTAATTAATTAAAGTAAAAGATAAAATCGTTCGCTTTAACGATTTCTTCAAAATAGTTTCACACTTTCTGAAAAAAAAATAATGAGAGATATTTATCCTAATGTAGTAGTCCTTTACTAAGAGAGGTCAAGACCCAATCAATTATTTTATACTCGTTAAAAATTGATCCCAAAATAATTAATTGGAGTAAAAGGTAAAGTCTCATACTCTCTGGAAGGAGATAAATCACGAGAGACATTTGTCTTAGCGTCTTTACTAAGAGAGGTCAAGACCCAGTCTCATACTCTCTGGAAGGAGATAAATCATGAGAGACATTTGTCTTAGCGTCTTTGCATGAAAAAATCAAACACTCAGCGAGATATTTTATACCGACTGAGAATTGATCTCAAAATTTATTAGAATAATTATTCATATAAATACCAATTGCATCAATCCGTAAAATGATCTCAAGATAATTAATGGAGAAAAAATAAAATCATCATCTTAACAATCCCTCTAGGATAATCTTATACTTTCGAAAAAGAGATAAATTATAGAAATATTTATTTGAATACAATCTTTTACCTAAGAGATATTAAAAAGACTTTTTGCCCCTGATAATTAATGTTTCATACTATAATGACTTTAATTAAGTTAATGCCATATTATTTGTTTTTGAAAAATTAGTATCAAAATATTAAGTGTAAGGTTGATTTTATTTTACACTGCTATGCAATTGTCATGTTGATTAAGATTTTAGAAAATTCATTTTGGCATACCATGAAAACAAGTTATTGATTATTTTATAAAATTAGTC
>JBBUKS010503679.1:0-34579 GCA_038050645.1 Hedychium gardnerianum | reverse complement strand
AAGTATAATTCGATCCATATTTTTGACGCTTTAAATACTCTTTGATACTAATTTATTTATTGAGTATAATAGTGTAAATAATTTATTTGATGACATTTTAATGATATCGATAATATATCAGAGTTTGAATGTCAACAGGAACGATTATTCTGATAAAGTTTGGACATTTAAATTATAAAATAAAATAAAATAAAAATATTATATTTCAACGACCCAAAATGACGTCCGTAATTTATTTAACGTCGTTTCTTAACAACTCGGTTTTTTTTTTCTTTTCTTTCCAAACGTTATTTTGTATTATTTTAGTGGGCCCATATCAAACCGGCTCGCTCTGAGAATGCAACGTTTTGGCGAATTAAATGGCCGTATCCGGTTCGATTTAGAAACAGCAGCTCGTGTTAAGGCCGGACTGGGGGCGAGGGATCGGAGAAAGCAGTCGCCCAAATGCAGATGGAGGAAGATCTGCGAGCTCTGTTCCAAGATCTGGAAGCCCTCAAGGCATGCATCTCCGATCCTAGTCGCGTCGATTCCGTCGATCAGGTATTCCACCTGATTTGGAGAAGTTTTGGGGACTTGATCTCGTTGTAGTCGTTGCGAGATTTTTTTTTTTTTAATTTCTTTCTCTTGCTATTTCAATGTATTATCTTTGAGTTGTCTAGTTGTTTTTCTGATTTCTTGGATGTTTTGTTTTTAGATTAAAGAACGAGTTGTTCAGGTTATGAACTTGAAAAAAGCTGGCATGGCTAAGCGATCCAAAGTGAAGGTCTGCAACTTTGGGAAATCGTATTATCTACAAGAAAAGATGCAACTTTGAGATTGCTAATCTTAATTGATTTGGTTGACTAGATGGTGTTTGGGATGTATGACGCAGGACATGAGCGCTGAAGTTATCGATAACAACCCATACAGTAGGCTGATGGCGCTTCAACGTATGGGTATTGTAGTGAACTACGAAAGAATACGAGAATTCTCTGTTGCAATAGTAGTGCGTGCTCGTTTATGTTTTACCTTATACTGTTTTTTTTTTATCCTAAAAGTTTCCTTGAAAAGATAGTTGTTCCTATTTACACCAATTTGAGGATATCATTTTTTTTTTCCTGCAAGCTAAAATGGATCAACAATAATATATCTTACATGCCGTTTGTCTAAGTTTTTGCATATTTTTTTACAGAACAACTCATAAGAATAAAATTGAAGGATATAGTATCAAGATTTTATTGCTACCCAAGAATTATTTCCTCAAACAATAATTTAAATTCTCAATTATTGGATGCTTCAAGAGAAAAAAATTCTGCTGTAGTGTCTTTACAAACAAGAGATATATAAGTTTTCTACTATCACATAAATGGTTAATAATAAATTTCATTAGTTCTATTCTGAATTAATTAACAAGGTAATCTCAAATGATAAGATTGTGATTGCTGATGTATACATCTGGATTAGAGTAAAGAAACATGTTTCTGTAGAAGCTAGAAATAGAAAGAACTGTGTTGTCATGGAGAGTTCTATGGGTTGGTTTACAACAAACATCCTGGCATTGCATGAACAGTTGCGACCTTATTGTATTTGCCCAGTCAACTTACTGTTCAACTTATGAATTATTGTTCCTAATCTTGTTTTGATAATTGCACTATTTTTATGTTTTAGCTAGGTTTTCCAAACTTGCATTTTCCAAAAATTATGACAACTTTTGGCTTCACCTGTGGTGTTTTTCCTATGGATATAGGGCATAGGTGGTGTAGGCAGTGTTGCTGCAGAGATGCTCACTAGATGCGGGATTGGTCGCCTATTGTTATATGACTATGACACTGTTGAGTTGGCTAACATGAATAGACTATTCTTTCGTCCTGATCAGGCATGATATTTTTTCACTAATATGCTTTTGTTATTTTTTTTTAGTTGTCTATGTTTCACATTACGATAACTGTCATCATTTGTGATGTTCATATACAACAACCTGTTCAGTGATCATCTAGTAGTTGCAGAGATGAAGTCTACAGCTCTATATTGAAACACCAGAAGATAGATTATCATCCTTGGTCACCAAGTTTTCTATATTTGTCAGGTAGGCATGACCAAGACTGATGCTGCTGTTCAAACCCTTGAAGAAATCAATCCTGATGTTGTGTTGGAGGTAAGAAAAGGCATGAATAGTAACTATGTGAGCATTATTTCTTTACAGTGATGGAGTATTTCTTATTTTGCTGTCATGTTACATTGTACTATTGATGTATTTACACCTACTGCTATATGAAATTTTGTAATTATTAAAAGAATAATAGCTGTGATATTATCAATATGTTCATAGAGCAATACACAACATTCCCATCAGAAGTTCAAAAGGTATTAGTGGACTTGGATATTAGTATCTGATGCCAAAATTAAAACTATAGAATTATAGTTAGCTATTTTTGGGGTTGGTTCTGCATTATTTCTGTAGTTAATGCATCTCTTGTAAATTCTAGTTAATCATCTAATGCTACTCTGCCTAAAATAACTCTTACAAGTTCTTTCATTCCTTTATTTTAACTTTCTAACCTTCTTTTAGCTATTCATTACCCTCATTTTTGAGTGATCAACCATGGATGTTACAAAGAGTTTGTGCAATCCACTTTGCTAATTAGTTTCATTATTTTTCTTTTTTAGCTATACAATTTCTAGTATAGCTATGAGTGAAGATGATAATAACTTGAACTTTCTTTTTACTAGAGCTATTCATTGAACATCACAACAGTGGAAGGGTTCAAAGTTTTTATGGAGAGCCTTAAAAGAGAAGTTTCTCTGAGAAGTATACAGAAGAGTGGAGTTGATCTTGTTTTAAGCTGTGTTGACAACTACGAGGCTCGTATGGTTGTGAATCAGGTGGGATGCCTCTTCTTTGAACATTGCTTTCCATACAGTTTGAAGAAACTATGTCAAAATCAATGCTTTTCATTTTTATTCTTAGTTTTCCACAGCAATATTAATCAGAGAATTTATTTTTATTGTTCAGGCATGCAATGAATTGCGACAGACATGGATGGAATCTGGTAAATTATCTTCTCCTTTCTTTAGGTTCAAAATTCTAACTTCATCCTTTTTCATCTGCTAAGTGCGTTGTGGTTATGCTCATTGTCGCAACACAAATAGACTCTTATTAAACATAAAGGTAGAGGGAGCTATAGCTAAGGGTTTATTGTAATATTCCTAGTTATCAATAATATTTATATAAAGGTAGAGGGAGCTACCAAGGATTCCTTGAGAAGGAGTAAGTACAATTTTCGCCTCCAAATTATCGCTAACAACTTAGAGACTAAATCACATACTTAACACGCCAATTATGGACAAATTATGTATCAACATACCATATGGTGCATAACTATTAATTTACAATTGCTACCTTTGATATACAATGAATCAACAAATTGGTTTCATATGTGCTTTTCACAGTGACTGAGACTAAAAGAAAAGATAGAAAAGAAAAATATAATCTGTATAATAGTCAATTATTTTACTTTAAAGTGAAATAATTAATTAAAAGTGAAATAATTAATTAAGTTATACAAAGATATTAACATATTTAAATATATTGCAATACTAACAGATTAATTTAGAACCATATTTAATTATGTCGACATTTAATTCCATACTAAAGAAAAAATATCTCTTTGTTTTCATGAGTATATTAGGAAATAAGATCTGCCCTCCACTACAAGAAAATAAGCAAAAAAAGATAACATAAAAAACTCAAGGAAAAAATAGTGAGTTCATTTATGAGTTACTTAATGACTACAATTATTATAGTGATAATGGATAATTTTACATATAATACCGTAAAAATGTGAAGAAAACCTCAGTTATTAATAATTAAGCTGCTTCATGATTAGGAAAATGCAAGGGAAAAAAACTTCAGTGATATCACAGATCTATCCTTGCTTTTTTTTTTCAAAAATATTTCATTAAATATGTTCTTTTTTTTTGAAATAATTACCAGTATAATACACTTTTATGAAATTAGAATCTCGCCATCTTTTAATCATAATAAAGGAAAAATGGTAATAGCATGAGTGTGTGTGAGAGTTAGAGAGAGGAAGAAAGATGTCATCACCCATGTAACTCTTGTTCCCATTTCAGGTGTATCTGAAGATGCTGTTTCAGGTCATATACAATTGCTGGTTCCTGGAGAAACTGCTTGTTTTGCTTGTGCTCCTCCTTTGGTATATTCATATTCACTTGTGTTGCTCGGTATTTACATTTGGAGAAAAATTGATATTCGCTTCTCAGAAATTGTTTACATTTCTAAGTTGACTAGTTTCTAATTTGAGTAGTTTCTTTATTTTAATATTTTTGTCGGAATTGCATGATGCAATTTCCAAATTAACTTGTTAACATCAGAAACGATATTGAATTAGATCATGGCATGGAATATGCCACTTGGAATAATCTGTGTCAGTAATTAAAATTTGAAAATTCATTTGATGTCAATAAATTCCAGCTTAGAAATTATTTATGTTAGTTATAGGACTGAATATTTGTGTTGGATGTAGCCACTCATTTTGTTGCAATATAAAAAAGGATGACAGATAAACCCAATAAAATTTCCAGGAAGAATAAATTGATAAATAATGTTGAGGAAGAAGCTATATTGGTAAGTAATGTTGTGTACGCATATTTCTGAAAATGGATGTATTTTACCCGTTTAAAGAAAATTACCAGGGTATAGTTAGTAGGAAGAAAAAAAAATCTTCAGTTTTGGCATGTTTTGCATGAGATATGACAAGAGGAAGAAATCTATTCCAAATGCTGTTCACATGACTCATCCATCTCATAGCAGCCTCTGGAATTTGAACCTTAAATGTGCTTGAAGTTCCAGCTTGTGTAAAAATGTCTATGGTTTATGGCATCCCTCCTTTTCTATAGTTTTCTGGTTGTCATGATCAGTTGGTACCACCTAATAATATATGCTAGAAATAAAAAGTTCATCCTTGAAGCAAATATTTTGGTTGTCATGGTAAGTTGCTTATCACTCACTTTGTACTGACTTGCTGTATTGGATACTGACAGTCTCCAAATTAGTAATTGTTCATAACAACAAGAACATTGCTTCTCAAGTAAATTGTATCCTTATTACAGCATTTACTTAAACTATCAATATACATTTCTAATTGAACATTGAAGATCACAGGAAACGCTGTAGGAATATTCTTTTTTTGGAATGAAAGATTTGTCCAATTGTAATTTGCTGTTTTGCTATCATTCAGTGTGATCCTTATATTTGTATAGTTTTTATGGTGTGTTAATCATGCAAATAATCTCATTTAAATTGCTTGGTAACTGAATGCGCTCATTAATAGCTTAAATATTTTATCATGCACTCATTAATATGAAGTTTTTTTTCTTCCTTTTTTAGGTTGTAGCATCTGGAGTGGATGAGCGAACGCTTAAGCGTGAAGGTGTATGTGCTGCATCCTTACCAACAACTATGGTACGCAAATTTTAGTTCTTGTGGTAGGTAGTGTGGTTACTCATCTAATTATTTTCTGTTTGATATGCTGAGTGATATCACATGTTATCTGTGATGTCCCATCATAGCAGTACTTAGGACATATAGTTACTCCAATGCACAAGGAAATAATCCATTGATTGATGCATGTTAAGATATAAAGATAGGAAATAATCTAAAACCTTGTACGGATTTAGGATTCCAACTAAGGAATTCTGACTTTCTTAATCATCCATTTGTTTGCTTACTAGTGAAGATATGGTTTTATAGACTTGGTAGAGGACATATAATCTGCATATCTACATGTCATTTATGGCCTGTTTATTGGTTACATCAATGAGGGTAGGGGAGGGTTAACAATAAAAAAACATGTATGAATATTTGATTCCTTTTTCTTCCTCTTGCTTGTTTTCTTTATTCATCCACCCAAGCAAACAATCAATTAGACAGATTCATGCTGTGGTGCAACTCTATTTTATTTATTTGAGCAATGAATTCCTGTAAACTGAACATGTTCTAGTATCTTATCATTTTTTAGGTTGCGGCACATGCCATTATATCTTAATTTAATAGAAAGTACATTTATTTGCATACTACTTTTCTGCTAGTGTTAATGCAATATCTTGCTTCTGCTATAATGTTTGTTTACCTTTGTATGAAGTGATCTTTTATGTATTATGTAATCCATCACAATTATTTTCTCCATGGAATCCATGTAATAACTGATTGGCAATTTTCAGGGGGTTGTGGCTGGTCTCCTTGTTCAGAATGCACTGAAATACCTGTTGAAATTCGGGAATGTTTCACCTTATTTGGTAACTCTTTATGCTAAAATATGTTAATTTTCAATATGTTTGAAGTTTCTTGTAAAACTTCTGTTGTGCTTTATGTTGATCCCACCCTATGGTATTTTTGCATATGGTCACATTATTTGGGAGTTTCAGATTTCCCATAAAGAATTATATGATGATGAAAAGATAACATACGATATACTGAATGTATATTGATATTATATTTCTTTTCTAAAAGATTTTTTTTAGCAAACTGTACATGAAGCAAATTGATTTTTTCTCCATTTTATTAACAATCATTTTATAAAATATTATCCTCTTTTCCTGTCCAAATTTTTATATAATTTCTATTTTTCTTACTTGGTACATCGTTGCTAATTCAGGGATATAATTCACTTAAAGATTTTTTTCCTACCATGGAAATGAGACCGAATCCACAATGTTCAAATGGAGCCTGCATTGAGCGACAGGTTAATTTCATGTTCTAGAAGTTTTGAACTGAAAAAGATTATTTCAATTAATTAATTACCTGCCTTGATTGGATGCTAAAGTAATATATATTGCACAGAAGGAGTACCTTCAAGCAAAACCAGCTAGAGAAGCTGCTGCAAAAGCAAAGCTAGAAGCTGAATCTTCTGAAAATGATGACCCGCTCCATGTTGATAATGAGTGGAATATAAGGTGCTTAATCTTATATAAATTAAAACATCTATGCTAATTGTTTGTCCCAGAGTGAATATTCTTAGTATTACTAAGGCAAATATCATAATGAATGTTCTGTCTTGCAAGTTTTTGTCACTACAGTAACTGTTCACAAATGTCAGTCCGTTTTCTTCGGTTAGACTATTTACTCACTGCTGAAGTGAAGCACCTATAGTTTTTGTATCACTATACACAATGTTTTAGCATGTTTTATCTCCCGCTTTATCCTTCTAGAGTCTTCAATATAAGGTTTTCAATAGACTTGCCAGTCAATTTTGGGCTTTTAGATTAACTTGTATATATCATTGTACAGTGTCGTTGATGATAACGAGATTGAAACCATAAATGCATCTTCTTCATCTGGTTAGTATCTCCTGCCAAGAACTAGTTCTTTCCTATTTCAATTTTTTAAAATTTCTTCTTCAATACCGGCCCTCTTAAATGTTAACCAGCTGCTCTACCGGAGGGCCTCATCCATGAACTCCCTGTTGCTGAAATAGATCCTGGTGCAGTAGAAACAAAAGAAGTCGAGGATGATCTTATGGAACTACAACGACAGCTTGATGCTCTCAACGCATCTTGATGATGTATTCTGTGTTCATCTTAGTGTTTTTTTTTCTTCTATAAACTAAACTTTAACTTACTGGGAGTTGTTCCCCATGGCATCTGGGGATCACAGGGAGATAAGGTTGTCTATTTGAGGAAGGTTTGTTAAGACTGTCGAACCTGTTTGATTTAAGATTTTCTTGTTGGTAGAACAGGTCAGTGTGTTGTTCAAAACCTCCTTTGAAGAAGATGAAGTAGAAAAAGATAACTTGAGAAGGAAAATGATTAGCGTGAGTTTCTAGTATTGTTTTCCAGTAAAGGAACATAATCAATTTGTTGTGGAAGAAGGCAACCTATCTCTGTGTCTGATGAATATGGCGCAAGTTCGCACAAAGAGCAGGTCCATTGCAATGGTTATCAGTATGTGCGGATCAGGTCTGCTGCACTCGGGGTCGCACAGCACGCGCATTGCATCCAATGCCGCATGTGCTGCACATGACTGCACCATGTGCGGACCGTCTGAAGCTGCTGGCGCCCCATTGTGCGTGGACGAGGCCCATTATTGCTGGTGCGACGACGCACAGTTTGAGCCCAGCTTTGTTGGTGCCATAGTGCTCAAATCAAATTTCGAAAATAATTTTTTATAAAGCTATATTAAATTATATATTTTTTAATATAATTTAAGAAGTCAAATTTAAAAAATAATTAACTAAGAGGATTAAATTTTATTTGAGTTTAAAAATGATTTTAGAAATAATTCTAAAAGGTTTTTAAAACCTTTTAAATTTTAAAAATGTACTTACTAATATTAATTACAAATAAGGATGAGATCCCTAAACATCCTATACATGAGAAAATGAAAAAAAAAAAAAAAACAAGTTTGAATCTGAAATTCCATATGCGACTGTGCGAGGCCATGCATGCAGCAATCAAGCACTTTGGATTCAAGTTCACAAACTAAGATTCATCAACTATACATCTTTTTGTACTTTTTTTTTTTTTGCGAGATTAGCTACTTCTCTTTGATTCAGAGATTGGTACATAGATGTGCTAGAGTTATACTCAAATCTCTCACAGTCTTATTATTATATTTGCATGTCCACGCATGTTACCACAATAATATATATATATATATATATCAATCTCCAAACAAGTGAGAGCGAACTACAGTTTTAAAGCATAAACTTTTAAACATGCATATGCATACACCGACAAACCATAACGTCTGGCTTCAGTCGATCAACATCTTTGGTGGAGGAGGCGGCGGCAGCGGCGGCGGCGGATGACTAAACGACACGGCGTGGAGATCAAAGTGTGGTGAATTATCAGGGCCAGACGGAACCTTGCGCTTGCTGACTTCCTCCTCTAAATGCTTTTGTTCTCCATCGATATCGGCCAAGCCATGCCCTGCAGCTTGACTCATGAACTCTAATTGTCCGACGAGGTCTGCAGTGCTCGCCTTACCAAGTGTTGTTGCATTGATGCCCACAGAGCTGCTCGATGCCAGATGCATAATTAGCACTGCAATGCAAAGCAGGACTGCTCTTTGCACCATAGTAATAATTTGTTAAATAAATGTTTCTAATCAACAAATGGTACGGATTCCATGGTCTGGGCATGCTTGGCTTTTATAGGCAACCAATGTGGAAGGAAATGATAGCATAATCAAGGCCACTGCTCCAAGTGTGTGGCATTTTAGGAAGCCTAGTGATCTCTCTCTAAACTTTGTTTAATCCATCCTAGCAGACACAGCACATTATCGCGTACTTTAATTAGGTAAAGATCCATTTCTGATTAGCTACTAGTTAATAAAAAGTGTCCACGGTGCAGTCGAGTGGGTAGACAGAGTTGTCTCATTATAGTAGTTAATAAAAAGTCCTCGTATTAATAAATACTACAATGAAGTCTTATCCCCGATTAAAAAATTAACTAATGATAGTTTAGTTATGGTAAGTGCCATCATCAACTTGGTGATTTGATGGCATAATGCTATTCTAGTTTGGTAAATTGACCAAAGGGCACGTTTAAAAATTACGTTTTTTTTTAGATTTTTTAAATGACATATTTATTTTTTCATTTTATCTCTATCATCAATTACTATAATATTACATTCAAATAATAGTACCATTGTAATGTTGAATTTCAAACATCAACAATACTATGGTGTTGCAGCATGTGTCGCTAAGGTGATATTGATTTTTAAAATATAGCATCACTAGTATTGGTTTTAGGGTTTATACAACATTACAATGGTGTTGATATTTGAATTGTAATACCATAATGATATTGTTTTTTAAAATCCAATACTATAGAGATTGACGGAAGAGATAAAATAAGAAATAAGTGTGCCATGTGAAAAATCTAAAACTTAAGTGCGACTCTTGAAATTTTCATAATTTTAAATACGCTCTTTGATCAATTGTTGAAGATAAATTTAAAAAGCGCGGTGATTTTTGACGTGACGCTTCAATTTCACTAATAATTCAATTACATAAATATATTATATATTAAAATACATCTTGTTTCTTATCATCACATCAAACTCGGGGCATCAATTGCTAATTCTAGCTTCCTCTTTAAGGATAGATCTATCTTTAGATATATACTGGGTGAGAGAACTCAACAATAGTGATACAATAATGAAACATAAATAATTTCATTACTATGAAAAGACTAATGCTATGTATTATTGCAAGAACTATTGAGGGAGAAGACGGATTAATTTTCAACATAGGTATATTTTTGAGAATTATTTTTCTCTCATACTTTAGCCATTTGATGATCAATTATAATCTAACCTTATGATTTTTTTAATTTTATTTTGTATAATTTTAAAATAAATTATAAAAATATATTTAAAATGAATATAATTATTTTTTATAATAATTCAAAAGCTTGCACTATGGTTGATTAGTCAAGCACTGACCATAAAGCCAAATAGTTGCTTGCCAACCAGAGCAAAGTTGAAAAAGCTATTCCTGAAAACGTCACTAGTGCACTACTTGCCCTCGTCACGACATGCATTATGATTCAATTAGCTGCCATTATTTATAGCAGAAGCACCATTCTTGGTGATCAATCATGATGTCCAATATTAGGGAAGAGTCCCCCACCATCCAACATATCCCACCCTTTTTCCACAGGGAAAGGAGACGACTAACTAATACATGCATCTCCAATTCCATCCTCCATCCAACTAACAAAGTGGATAACCCACTTCTCAAAAAACTAGTGTATCATGCCCATAATTTAATGGCAGCCATTATACCTTGTCTCGACTGTGCCATGGCCTGCAATTTCCTTGTCTCCCAGAATCCTCTGCTTGCTTGGTGCAGTGATTTGTGGGCATATGCAATCCTCTCAGTTAGGGTTGTACTAGGTTCGGTTAATATGCTCAGCGTATGGAAACCTAATAAGAATAAAGTTGCATGATATTAGAGCACTTGAAACATAAAGAACAACAGAAAAGTTTGTATGGCAACTTACAACTACAGATGTTGCCCCCTCGCTTTCAGTAATAGAATGATTTTGTTGCAATTATGAACTTATAATGGACTCTGTTTTAGGAGATATAAATTAGTCTAATACTATCTGCATGCATCTGAAAAAGTATAGTGGTAAGCCTGCAAGTGGACACACTATTAGGAAACATAGATTATATATCAACTACATCTAAAGAATTGATATTCAAAGCAGCAATTATGAAGCTTGCCAAGTACTTTTGCTTCGCATACAAGAAACAGTTGCTCTAAAGGAACACCACAATCAAATAAATTCAAGATTTGATTTTAATTCTCATTTGAAAGATTTTCAGCCATTCATCTCTGTCGAGAGGCCTTGAGACATTTGACAAATCCTATTTGATCACTCACTTAATCCTTGCATATAGATTCAAGCAAGTAAAACATAATGGAACAAGCTTAGATCCATACTTTAAGTAGATGCAATAAGAATCACATCCTCTACTTTGTCCATGTGGCTTGATATCTTGAGTAACTAAGAAGAAGTCCCTACAGGATGGACTGATGTCTAGTCTATGAGACGTTGTCATCATGAGATTTGAGGGTCAAATCCTGATTAGTAGTCAGGTTCCTACCTTCCCTCATACACTGATCATTGTTCGGACTAGTAAATTAGCCCCCGTGATTTACCTCCTCCGTATTAGTCTTAGGACGGGCTGGCGGGAGCGCTGGGACGAGCGTTTCGTCTTTTGCCACTATTGAGTAGCTAAAAAGAAGTGTGCCCCCAGAGTGTAGTCGAGTTGATATTCGGATGACAGAGTTGCTTCATTGTGCAATAGTCAATTTTCATAGGATTCATTCTTTTGAGGATTAAATATTCTCCAACCTAGGAGGTGTCTCGGTACATGATTTACCTTTCTTCATTTTGTTGTGAGACCAACGATGAAAAATGTTTAGGGTGAGCGAAATCATCTTTTATTTAGCTAAGATGCATCTAGCTCCTTGGATCAGAGGGAGAAAAGGGTTGACCATCCATGAAACTTAAAGGGTTCGACCACCACTAGAGAGGAAAGTAAGGGGTTTAGAGTGAAGAGAAAAGATTTAGATCATGACGGTGCCAATTAAATTTAGTTTATTAAAATCCAATGGTTGGTGATGAAATCCAATTTCATCCATTGGAATCGTTCAGATTCAATCCAAATCCAATGCTTGGTGATGAGATCCTTTCTCATAAATTGGATCTTAAATTCCATAGAAAATTAATTAGGATCACATCAATACAATTCCTCTAATTCATTCTAAATTAAAATTTTAATTAATTTTTAATTAGGACCACATCACTCTCATTCAAAGGGTGTCTAAAAAAAGTTATGAACATTTTGACTTTTGGTTGTTATATAGTATTTAATGACTTTGTAATATATATATATATATATATATTTACAAAAAAAAAAGTTTTAAAATTTTATGATCGAGTTGTATGATTCACAAAAAAATTACACACTCTTTTTTATTAATATCCAGTTTTTCGTTCTAAATATCATATATGTATCTAAGTGAGTTAATTTCTAAATACCCAGTTTCCAATTCTTAGTTAGCTGGACTAGGCCAACTTCTAATTATTTGATATGCAATTTGTTTAATTGATCCATAGTTCGATAAGTGAACTAGTAACTAAGAGCTTTTACGATTAAAATTGTTGATTTTGAAGGTCCAAACTAATTTATAAATCACCTTATTATTTATTTTTTCAAAAAAAAAAATAAAATTCTTGGATATAAGAAAACCTAATAAGGTTGTTAATTAGACATTTAAGCCATGCTCCAAGACCTTCAAGAGTCAAATCCATGTGCTGCTAATGCGACTACAAATACATTGGCAGGAGAAGTAGAGATACAGAGGAACAAACTAGCACCATTTCAGATGAACACAGGCATAGGCATATACCAACAAATTACCTGGATTATGCACAGCACAAATCAAATAAGTACTGCAGTCACTGCAAAGCTCTTAGTTCTACAATATAGTGCATGAACAGGTGGTCTTCTTCGATAGCTCGCCTGCCTTCTTTCCTGATGTTGTTTGTCAATTGGTAATCAGCGATCGAAAAGTGCATGTTTGAAAACAATATTCAAGAATCTATCTATTGTATTCAGTGGCAACTTTGGTATCAACTAGAAAGAATTCACACCACTGTAAGCCATTCTACTCTTTTGTGAAACTAGTGAGATGATCTGACAAAGAACCACTGTAAGCGAACAATTATGCAACTTTACCATTCTTCTCTTTTGATTAGCAACTTTACCACTCAATGAAAGCTAATTAAGTAATTCATATGCTATTTAGCATCAGGGAAGAAGAGATAAAAAAGATCCACATAGACAACAATAAGCTTATAAGCTTACCTGTTTTAATTTTATTCGAGGATGGTTGGACTACAACATGCATGGTGATAAACCCAGCAGGAATTTCGCCAAAAGGCGATAATCTACACTGGGCAACTGTTTTGCTGCTCTCCAAAATCTTGCCGCCACATATTAACTTCACATCAGTGGCCACCCTTGGAATGATCTTCTTATCTAAATCAAGACATAGTTATGTTGTTTAGTCACTAATTGCTTGTATCTTCTCCATAGAAATAATGATGGTCATAGATAATGCCGGTGTTATCGATTCATTCATGGCTGCTAACTCCATCAATTCATGGACAACTTGCAGAATCCATGGCAAGAGAGAGTGATTTACACAGATGTTCAATGAGAGGTGAAACAATAGAAGAAAGGTGGCCTGGGAAGAGGCAGAAAGCTTCATGGCTTAGGAATTATATTTCCAAATATCATCAACTTCTACAAGAATTCATAAAATTGAGAATTCTAATTCATATTCAAGCAATATGATATGATATGATAGCTTAATTAGGCAAAAAGCTATTAGTGAAGACAAATTAAGAGGAGCTCAAACCTCGGGGCCACTCGGAGATTACCCTTTCCTTGAGCATCGCGACGGTGGAAGAAGAAGCGCAGCGGATCGGGCCGATGTCCGAACCATCATAAAGACGGAACTTGAGCTCGACTAGATTCTCCTGATCCGGCATTTGTCGTCGTCTCCGATCCACTACACAACCACGTTCCCTAACAGTAACAGACAAACAAATTAAACAACTCAATCGAGGAGCTAGCGAAGATAATCGAATCCGGTCGAGTAGGAATAAGGATTGCTGGGGCGGGTAGCTGGAGGAAGAAGAGAAAGCAAAGTTGCCAAATTAAAACCAATTGCGAATTATAATGACAACAACGTCCAACTAAACACGTCTATATCTTCGTATTCAAGATCACTTTCAATTAATCAAATTCAAATCAGATACTTCTCTCCGATTTCAATTCACAAACGACGTATACGTGAGTGAGCAAGCGAACTGACCGTGGTGTGATCGATTAGAGAATTGCGGAATGTTGTGGAGACTCAGCAGACAACGCGTCTGCCTCGCAGCCTCTCTACTTGCCGGTCCGTACGTCACGTGCGTGGGACGAAAGTTTGAGCGAAATGCATGTTTACTAAATTGTGGAGCCAAAGCGTTGGAAGATTATTCTTGTGGCCGGCTGCCCATTAATGTTGATTGACCAAGCAGCCGTTATTGTGGTTGCTTGCTTAGCTTGCTTGAATAGATCAATTGACTATATCTCACCCGAAGCTAATTTGACGAAGCTGACTAAATTCGACAAACATCGAGTTTCATAGAAATTGATCTATCCCTCGTTCTCAGATCGGAATATTTATGTTTAATGTCAAAACAAAACTCGGGTTTGATCTTGTTGGTCACATCAAGGTCTTCTCCCCTCTGGGTTGATGCATCACTCTCGACTTCAACAACATTTCATGAGTTTGGTTCTCATTCACATCCCTGACAAGCTAGCAGGGCAGTCAGCTGCTTCTGTGGGATCCGGCGATCGATGAACTTGAGCCACTTGGTGGTCCTCTTGGTGGTTCGCCAACCACCAAGGGTGGGGTGATCTTCCAGCAAACGAGGACAGCCCACAAGGGTGGTCTCCTGTAGCAACTCAGCGAGTACACTTGGAATCCGCTCTCCGCCTTGATATTCACTGAAGCATCATCGATAACAGTATCACGCTAGGGCCGTATCAAGACTTCTGATTCCTTCGAATAAACAGTAAATTAATCTCGTCTCTTTCCAAAGAAACAGATTTGAATCAATCACAGTCAAAGTGACTTCACTGCACGCGCTTCCGATTCCTCTACTTTGCCTTCTCCTCGAGTGCTTGCTGGATCCACTCCACGCTTTGGGATTAGATAGGAGAGGAGAGGAGAGAGAGAGCATCATTAGTTTATAGCATGCTTCCTCGAATACTGCTTCCTTAAATAATTTCGTCGTATGTGAATTCTGGGCCGGGCATGAATAGACGAGCCTCGAAAGCCCATTTACGGTCCGTGATGGGCATTTTGGGTATTGCCTCGGGAGCAATCATTCGCAGAGCCGAAATAAATTCCAGCTTCGCATCCGCTACTTTAATTGTAATAATAATTGGAAAAAAAAATCGAGAGAGAGAGAGAGAGAGTAAGAGCAGGAGGCGAGACTGCTCGGCGGAAGAAAAGCGAGCAGAAAGCGAGGGCGTGTGAAAGGGGAAAGCGGTATCCGAGGAAAGCGAAGTGAGTAAAAGAGGCCGGGCTTGGGGGAGGAGACTAGCAGGAGCGATTCCGGATCCACATTGATATTCCGATCCAAGGAAAGGTATGCTCCCATGCTCCACTTCGGTACTGTCGCGGATGATTTGCCATTTCTGGCATGTTTTTGGTGAGATTGCCTCCTTCGCGAGCTGGTCAGTCCAGTTTGAGCGCTTGTTGTTGAGATCGCAGTGAGGAATGTTGGCTTCTTTGTGATTTTTGGACCTTTCTCTGGTTAGCATACTGATTCGCAAATGCTTTCAGTTGAGCACCTGTGCTAAGAGTTTTTTTTTTTTTTTTTGTGGGCGTGTGTGTGTGGGTGGGGGGAAGGGTTACCTCTGATGAATGGACGATCTTCGTGTTGGTTTTCCCTGCAAATATGTGAGTGTGCTTTTCTTGTCTTTTTGAAAAAATGCTTCTTGTGGTACACAATGCTTCAAAGAGGATTTTAATTTCCCGCCACCTGAAAAGTATCAGGATGGATTCAACGGAGACAAAGCATAATATGACTTGTCCTATTCATTTGAGGATCTGACGAAGTTTGGTTTCTTGGTAGCATTGGAAATTTGTGAGATTAGCAATTGCATCTTTGTTGTTTTTTTCAATCCTGTTGAATATTAAATGATCGCTCACATATAGGATAATTTCTAGCGTGGAAAGAGACAAATCTGGTGAAGTTCGATCCATATTGTAAGAAAAATCTGGTAAAGTTCGATCCATATTGTATTTCTTGAGAATCAGTGACTTTCCTCTCTAGTATTTAGCATATGCAGTGTACTAGCTGCTGTTATAGTAATGAAAGTGGGTTTGGTTATATACCTAGTTACCTTCTTAAGGTCCCTTTTGTCCTTTTACCTGAGCAATATGTGATCCTCAGAGCACTTGTCAGCTGTCATCCGGCAGAATTATTTTTAACTGAGATCCCTGGGTTCAATGTGATTATGAAGTGAGTAAAGGCTTTGACAACGCAAGAAATGTTCTTACAAGGCGACGCTGGAATAATAATGTACTTCGTATGAGTATTTTGAGCAACTAAGATAGGTTTAACCTAGAGATTATGCAAATACAGATTATGGCATGGACTTACGGTAATTTCAACTATATTCTTCCCAGATATGAAAGGGAAAAACTGCAGTACTAGTTCTTAATGGTAATATATCATTTTAAGTCTATCAATAAACATTATAATAGTTAGTTAAGGGTCACATGCTTACACTTACTTCTTTTGGGTTTAGACATAATGAGTGTATTATCATGTGCATTTTGCATGTTTCTTTTTGAGGGTAAATGTGGATGGCATAATTGTGAAAGAAAGATAGTTTGTAAGGAATTGAGATTGCATTAATGTTTTTGTTTGACTTTACATGTCAAGGGAACCTTGTCATGCATCCTTTAAACTGTATAATAGAAAATTAGAAATCATGAGAAGTCCGCCTTAATATATGCATGTTATAACCTTCATGTCAATTGCTTACAGTGCTTACATGCACTGACTTAAAGCCTTGGCCTAAGTCACGTACATGACCTTAAAATTTATACAGTGACAAAAAACATGCCATTTGCTTATGGCTGCATAAGGATCATGCAGGATTCAACCCTTATCTCATTAAAATCCAAAACATATTTAAGTTAATATCAACTATCTTAAGGATCAAACTTGCCAAATAAATAAGCATCAAACAAGTTTTACGTATGGCTTAGCGCAATAGGTATTTTTCTTGTGGATATTGACAAATGGTTAACATCAATTGCTATATGTTATGTGCTATACAAAAATGCTTATATGAAGCTATGATAGGACGGCTAAGTAATAGATGTAAATTTTGCTCACAACAATTTCTTAGCTTGGTTAAGTGGATGAATTATATAATAGATGCAAACTCATATTTGTTTAATGTGATGTTATACATTGTTGTCAATATCACTATTATTATTATCTATTATTAATATTATTACCATTATTTTTATTATTACTGTTTAAAGAATATTGTCCACATATGCATTTGCATATCACATATGCATCCACATTTTTGCATAGGCATCAGCATTTCACATGTGCATTATGCAGTGGCTTGATAATAAAAAAATCAGGCTAAGTAGTAAGGGCGCTTTGATATCTTAATCATTAATGATGAATATGAAAAAGGAAGTTTATAAACACAAAAAACATGGAAGCTCTATCAAGTGCAAAGGTTTAGTCCAAGTTGTCTTTATACTAATGTCCCTTCCTCTCATTCAAATATAAATATGCTTTAACAGATTTTCATGATAACATGCATCAGCATTCTTATGATTGTTCCAAGCACTTGCATATGCAGTTGCCTATGGCTTTGTGGTTGTGGACCACATTATATGAGCATATGTAGAATCAACAAAAAAAAAATGGAATTGATATTATTCTAATCAACATAGGTTAGCCAAATCGAATAAAATCCCTAATTATTACTTCAGTTGGTCTCTTCTAAAATCATGAATGCTTGCTTGTCTGATGTATTTTGCTCTTAGAGAGTATCACATTTTGTGATTAAGAAACACATTAGTTTTTGGTCTTGTAACTTATCATTGCTAAGTCATGTCTAAAAATTGCATCCAAGTTTCAGATGTCATCAAGAAATACTTAAATTTGCACAATATTGTTTAATCTGTATTGCTTTTTGTATTTTGTCTTGCTAATAGTTTAAAATCTTTGCTGTTTCTTTTATTATATTTTCCTTATTTATTTTTCTTCCATTCTTGCCAGGATTTCAATGTTCTTTTTTTTTCTTTTGTATATTTATTCAGGTTCTTCTCATATTCTCACATTGTATGTTCAACTGGAAGATGGAAATGAATTGATTACTGGCAACTTGTGGCTGAAGGAGTATACCTCTACTAAATTTATATGGAGTGTCTTATTGGTAATTCTTCTTATCAAAGGAAAACTTAAAAACTATGCATTTTCCAACAATGCTTGCTCCTATTCTTACCAAGTTTAGATGCTGCAACAGTCAATTGGAATTCTTTTGATGTTTGTATATTTTTTCTTTATGATGTTTTGTTGTTTGTGTTTTCTGTTCATACTGTGTTGAATCCATATAGTTCTATTAGTTGGTTAAAAAAAACTTAAGCTTACTGAGCATGTGAATCGCATGATAATTATGTAACTATAAACTATAGGAGAATGCTTAGGATAATGCATGACTTTTGATATTGTATCAATATTTGTACTCTGGGATACTCCTTGTGTGATAAATGAACTGCTGTCTTTGCATAAATTAATGAGCTTTACTGTAGTATTATGCCAACACACTAGTAGCATTCATGATCTTCATCTCTATCAGCAGGCTACTTGTAACTGCTACTGATTCTACTCCGATCTCAATTTTTTTATCTTTGTAATTTCCTGCTCAATTTTGACATATGATAAAAAAATTTCTAATTAGATGATTCCGTTGAGTTAATATTCTTACAAAAGGACAAAAATAAATTCTTGATTGCATGGAAAATTTTATGGATTTCATCACAAAATATATGGACCATATGTCACTTTGGGGCTTCTCATTCCAGAATCTACCCTCTTTGTAAAAGACGTGCAACTTCTGTCTATGTTTTCTTTTTAAGGTTGGATTATTGAACATGCTATCATGGTAGGAACTAAAAAGTAAAGTTTAAGCTATATATATTTTCTTATTACATATTTTGGGGAAATCTTGAGTGCTATGAATTTATAGACTCATGTACACCTGATATCGATATGAATTTATAATATTACTATAGAAATGAAGCTGTACTAGTAATTTCTGAATGTTATAATCAGACAAAGTAACATCTTGTCTTTGTCTAACTTTACTCAGTATCGTTTTATTCTAAAACTATGTGTTATGAATCGTGGGCAAGCCCATGCAACAAAAGAGAATTTGAGTTCATCAACGACAAAATTAGAAAGAAGAGTGCATATCAAGAGAATTGATTTAGCTATAGTAATTGATTTTTATTTAAGTCGAGTATCTTTTATTTTCAGTAGAATTGAGTCTAGTATCTTTTATTTTTAGTAAGAATAAATCTTTCTTATTCCGTGTTTGTTTTCCTCCTTCATCAGGAAGGAACGTCAGTAGTTGTATTTAAATAATACAATAAAGATTATGATTGAGTTTGCAAAAAGAAATCAAACCGCTAGATTGATTCTGTCGATCAGTCGGTAAATCGTCCCATTACGCGATCCATATCCAAGGTAACAAATTGGTATCAGAGCTCGTCGTAATAGGTGACTCACAAGCACTTCAATAGCGCTTTGATGCTTTTCTCAAAATTTACCAAGAGGACAAAGCTGCCAATGAAAAACGACAGCAGCTCATCCACGGTTAATTGGAGTAATTGTCCAAAGGCTTCTCTAAACTACACTCTCACAACAACCATCCCAAACATCCTCATCCACAAGGGCCCCGCTCGAAAGGGTACCGTGGCCATGAGGAGGGATCCTCATACATACTACGGTATTCGAAACTGGATTTCCCATGTTATGATGGTCAGTCTAATCCTTTGGGATGGCTCAATCGATGTGACCATTTTTTTCACCATCAACGCACTCCGGAGGAAGAAAAGGTTGGCCTAGCCTCGTTCCATCTCGAGGGAGATGGCCAATTATGGTTCATCAAACTAGAACGTGATCGACCTCATATTCAATCGGAGGAATTTAAGGATCTGTGTAATCTGAGGTTTGGGCCACCTATTCGCAACAACAAATTGGGCGAGCTCGCCAAACTTCAACAATTAGGATCCGTGGAAGACTACCAGCGAAACTTCGAAGCACGAGCGAGTTCCTTAACATCAGAACAAGAAGTTCAAATATTCATTAGTGGCCTCCAAGATCACATCGCTATGGAAGTCAAGCTTCACCACCCAAAAGATCTCACATCGGCTATAAGTTTTGCCCGCCTTTATGAACGCCACTCTAAACGATCGGAATCTATCGTCACACTGCGGTGCGCTCCCATACATCCACCGAAGCAACCATTTATCAAACGATTAAATCGGGCGGAAATGGAAGAACGACGTGCCAAGGGCCTTTGTTTTAATTGTGATGAACTTTACACTCCCGATCACCATTGCAAACATCTTTTCTGACTTGAGGGATTAGACGATTCTGATGAACAAGACCACATCGAGGATGTTGAAATTTCCCTTAATGCGATCACAAGCATTTGCGCTCCTCAAACCATGCGGATTCATGGGAAGACGCAGTAGCTATCATGGAACGTTACTCATCATTCGAGTTTGCGGACAAATCCGTTTTTCAGGGAGGGAGTAATGTTATGGACTGTGGGCAAGCCCATGCAACAACAGAGAATCTGGAGCCCATAAACGACAAAATTAGAAAGAAGGGTGTATATCGAATTGATTAATTTATTTTTATTTAAGTCGAATATCTTTTATTTTTAGTAAAAATAAACCTTTCTGCTTCAGTGTTTGTTTTCTTCCTTCGTCAGAAAGGAACGTATTTAAATGGCTGGAATAATGCAATAAAGATTATGATTGAGTTTGCAAAAAGAAATCAAACCCCTAGATCGAGAGGGTCTCTAATCCCAACTAGCCTCAAATTATCCCTACCACCATAGGCCGTCAAGGTCGTAAAACTAAGAAGACAAAGATTGATTTCGCCGATCAATCGGTAAACCGTCCCATTATGCGATCCATATTCAAGGGTCATAACACTATGCTCAGCACATTTACTTGCATGTTTCTACATCCATTTGTTAAATGCATGCCCAACACACATGAAAATGGCAAAATAAATGCTAGACTCAATGTAGTACATATTACCTTGTATGTTGCAATCATCTCTGTATTTTGGAAGAATTCTTTATGTAATAAGGTATGATTTTATGGAATTATTATAAAACCACTACAGGATTAGATTCTATTGTTCCCCTTATTCCATTTCTAATTGGTTCAATTATATTAAGAAAAACCCTTCTGCAGGTAAAGCAATTCTCCAGTTTCTTATACTTGCCATTTGGACTTGCTGTTTCCAAGATGTGGTGTCACAGAAGACAGAATTTAAGCCAAAGCCTCGAGTCCCTGACAAGCTTGTGTTGTCCGATCCACCCACGGGACTCTTTGGTCCCATAGAGATCTCTCCTGCTGTTGTTCCACATAATCCTTATCCCGTTGAGCCATTATCACCTATGTACCCATCCTTTCCGAGCACTTATGAACCAAATTTGACTGGGAAATGTGCTGTAAATTTTTCGTCAATGTTGGATGTCATAGACAAGACAGCATCAGACTGCTCTGCACCTTTAGCTGCACTAGTAGGGAACGTTATTTGTTGTCCCCAGGTTAATAGTTTGATGCATATTTTTCAAGGTTTTTACAATAATGATCCCAACATGCTCGTCTTCCAGCAAGCTGCAGCTAATTATTGTTTCACGGATCTTATTAGTATATTGGCCAGCAGAGGGGCAAATAACACTATTCCCACTCTTTGCTCAGTCAAGTCCTCAAATCTTACTGGTGGTTCATGTCCTGTTAAGGATCTTGCGTCTTTTGAGAAAATGGTAAATACAAGCAAATTACTTGACTCATGTAGTACGGTCGATCCTCTTAAAGAGTGTTGTAGGCCAGTATGCCAACCTGCAATCATGGAAGCTGCACTTCAGACGTCACAAAGAGGAGCCAGCATGCTTGATAGTTCCAGAATACCTGGGA
Source organism: Hedychium gardnerianum (assembly GCA_038050645.1). Lineage (NCBI taxonomy): Eukaryota > Viridiplantae > Streptophyta > Magnoliopsida > Zingiberales > Zingiberaceae > Hedychium > Hedychium gardnerianum. The sequence goes on along the minus strand of JBBUKS010503679.1, from coordinate 12,230 downwards.
TTGTTAGTGGCTTTAATGTGGTCAATGACTGTAAAGGAGTGGTATATGCTTGGCTATCTCGAAAGCTCTCAACAGAGGCTGCCAACACTGCATTCCGTATTTTATCTGGCTGCAAAGTTAATAAAGGTTTGTTTTCCCATTTATTCTGACAAGTTATACAACTTCTTTCTGATGTTCAATAACCTTTCTTTTTACGTATATTTACTTTCATCGACATGCAACTGGAATACATAGTAGTGAGTTTTGTAGATGCAGTACATAATACTTTCCATAAGCATACTGACAGATACATATGTGGATGCAAGTACTACTGTATGCAATACTTGTATCTGCAAGCCACATCAATTATTGTTGTACTATTAATTACACTAGATGGAACTCCATTCAAGATTTGATCATAGATAATTGTATATTACTTTTCCAAGTCATCCATTAGCCATTAGGCCCTTGTCAATCCAGGGTAGAAAGATGTGTTTGACATTCACCAACAACAATTGGTGGAGGGTTAATGCAGTTCACTGGAAGGCTTTATGAATCCTGATGCCAATGGAGGTAAGTAGAGAAGAGCATTAAAAAAATTAAATCCTTAACGTCCTCATGGCTAAGTAGAACTTCTCTGGTATGATACCCTGATATGCTGAGAACTTGCTTATGATTAATCCTTGTGTCTGCCCAATCTGAGCATTTGTGCTTTACACCAATGTTTTTAGATATTGACATAGAGTCAAACCAATATATCCAAAACAGCTGAATCTATTAAAGCTGAAGATGTAAAGGGTAAAGATTGACCAAAGAATACATTAGTCAATGGAATAAAAACTAAGTCTACGTTATTGAATATTGTAATATTCTTTGCATAGAGATCAATGGAGATATAGATTCATGTAGCTGGCCTAAATAGTTGGGATAAACATGGCTTTATGATGATGATGAATCAAGGTTCTGAGAACTTAATAATGATGTGTTCATGTCCATTTTTTAGCACCTTTGCTGGATTTTCCTGATTTCAGAACATTCCTGTAGTTTTTCAGTTTCAGGTTCAATTAAGTTGGGTGTTCAGTTGCGTGGCACTGAGAACTTAATGATGATGTTGTTAACTCTATTTGATGTCTGGTTTATTTCTTATGATGATCATTTTTTGGGCTTGAGCAACTCAACAGCTTCTTTAAAGTTTGTATTTTGCCCTAAAACTAGCGAACATAAAAAAAATATGGTCAGGACATGGAGCTTCATGTTGCTATAGTTTTGCATGTTAATCATGTTATCGTTGACCCAACCACTCAGAATCTGTCATCTGTTTTTTTTAGAACCCTAATAACCTTTCATATGAATGTGGAGATTTTCACGATGATTTAGAATTTACTTCACTTGTGATTTGAACATAGCTTCACTTCAGTGGTCTGTCCAAACACACATTAGATTGTTTTGACCAACATGTGCATCATGCTGCAGTTCTTGCCATGTCATCTCATATCACCAAGTTATCAGGATAAGGCATGTCAGAGCACTTGTGACTATTAAAACTGTAATCTTGAGGCCTTTGCACTTCTATATAATTTTGGTTGGCCACATTTGACAATCTAAAATTTGAATATCAAACTGAATCTAGAGTGCCATTCCTTTTGAAACCTATATTTTTTGCATGATGTATTTTATTGATCTTGCAACTGACTAGTGATCTATTATCCATGCATCCCTAGTTTGTCCATTGGAATTTGAAGAGCCTTCAGCAATAGTCAATGCTTGTCATGGTTCGGCTCCCACTCTTTCATGTTGCAGTTCCTTGAACACATATATTGGATCAATTCAGAAGCAGATGCTCATAACAAATAGGCAAGCCATCAATTGTGCTACATTGTTCGGATCAATGTTGCAGAAAGGTGGGGTTACAGCAAATATCTATGAGCTTTGCAAAATTGATCTGAAAGACTTTAGCCTTCAGTGTAAGTCTACTTGCCATGCACCATTTTATTTCATTGTCTGTGTTTTTTATGTGATTTCATGGCTAACTGCAATCTTTGTTCTCTGTTTCCTATTGCATAATTCAATTGGATGGCTGCAGCATACAGTCAACAAGGTCTTCTTTTATGCCCTTAACTTTTCAAAGTTTGAATTTTGTTGCATATCCTATTTGGCATACTGTAATGCTGTGATCTGATTTCTAGAGCTTTGTGGATGCAGGGTGTTTGCTGCGCAGCTTACCGGCAGATATTGTGTTTGACAATGTTACAGGCTTCAGTTTTACATGTGATTTAAGTGACAATATAGCTGCTCCATGGCCTTCCTCATCATCTCTTTCATCCTTATCCCTTTGCGCACCTGGTAAGCAAAGTGCATGCTTTATTTTATTACTTTGTAGCATAGAGATCTCTGGGCTTATTGGTGTAGGTTGCTTTTCCAATCAAGGTCTTGGCAGTAGATTGAATTTTATATATCTATGCAAGAAAGTAATGTACTAGCGTGGGTAAAATGATCACTTAGTAATCCATCGCATGTACGGAGAGTTCCATCAGTGTGAATAGAACGTGATTCAAGGGAATGGAGCCAGACTAATTCAGAGGAAACACACAGCCAAGTAGAGAGGAAGTACTGCAACAGGGAACAACTTGATTTTCTGGTCATTATACAACATGTGGCAAGACATCATTGGGGGGCTTGTCTCCTGGAGCTATAAAAGGAGGATTTAAACCAGTTGTTGTATCTGGAATTGCATGCCAGGCATTCAAATTTTCTCCAACTTGGACATTGTTGCCTCTCCTGGGCCATCTTTCCAAACTTTTCTCCACTTTGATCCCCCAACCTCCAAAACACCCACAATTGCCAATCCAGCTAACCAATCAAAAATTAAGCTCCATCCCTAGTCTTTCTGTTACCCAAGCCGTTCATTGCCTACTTCTGAACACCTCTTCTAACTCATTCTTGACTGAATCATTTGCGCTTCAAACAAACTGAACCCCTCTCATTCCCACCTTGCCTACATCAGTTGAATTGGATCCAGTTCTGATGCGCTAAACCTAAAAGAGCCCAACTCAACTCAACCCGAAGCAACTTGGGTGAGTTGAGTCTCACATAACCCAACCAAACCTAAATCACAACTTATTGAACTCCTCCTGACTGAGTTTCTTCTAGACCTGTTCCCAAGCATGGTCAGAGATAGATTCTTGGATGTTGCATCCAAACTTTTGTAATCCATTATAAGTTTACCATTACAATTATTGTATACCATGTTGACCACTCTAATCAATTTATGGTCTTTTTTTTCATTCAAGGGATCATTAATTAGAATAACATATAATTGTGTTAGAACTGGATTAAAATAAGTTTGTAAGTTTACCGTTACATTATGAAGAATAAGTTTGTAAGTTGTTTAAAAAATCACTTTACATGTCTAATGCCATATAAATAAGAAATATTAGAGAAAATGAATCCAACGATGAGCTGATGTTCATAGTCTTAAGGTAAAGATTCAATCCTTTCATGCTGATTTTCTGTTTTTATGCCAGGGATACATTTAGTGTCATATGCGTTGCAGTATGCTAGTGTAGAGGCTTGTCATATCTCCTTTCAATATTGAGCAATATAGGAATACTAGATTTAAAAATATTGGAGAAGAAGAATAGGGGTGGATACTAGAGAAACTCCCCTATTCTTCTTGGTTAGAACTTTATTTATTTTTATATAAATATCTCTCCTTTTGTAGAGAGCAAATGCCCCTTGAAAACATCCATTCAATTAGGGTTGTGGCCACAAGAGTGATGTCCTTTAGTCAATTAAAAAAAAATAGAATTGAAACAAACCAAAAATAAAGTGAACTATATTTTGATATGGACAATTGCGCTAAAGAGGTCTTTATTTTCTGACCCCTATTACTTTTTGAGGCCCCTTCTTACTTTTAAAATGTTCTCATCTCAAATTTTGACTAAAAATTTTGTTGAGTTCCAAAATAGGGATAATGGTGAGAAAATTTCCAGCAAGGTACCATAAATGGTTATATCATACATTAATTACATCACTTATCAAATATAGGAAGTAAAATGAGCAATTTGATCTCATAGGCTTTTGCCACCCTACAAGGTTTAATGCCAAAACATCATTTATAGTCATGACTGTATAAAATACTCCCATTTGGGAGAGAATCCATGCTAAGGGTGTGTGTAGGTACATCTCACAGATACATTCGTTCATGGTTCAGGTTTTCAATGAAGTACCCCTATATAGGAAAGTCCACGCTAAGAATGGGTGTAGACATATTTCAGACATAGCGGTTCTGGTTCTGTAGAAAATTATCATATCTCTCTATATTCAGGCACATTTCACATATATAGTGGTTCAGATATAGCGTCATTTTAAGAATGAGGCTAAAAGTTCTTTAAATATAACCTTTTCTTATTTTCCTCTATTATTATAAGTGCAATTCTTTGTCCTACCAATCATCTTGTTCTTTGGGTCAATATAAAACTATATGAAATAATATAAACTTACCATGTATATTTTAAAAAATAATTTTATAGATCTCTAAAGAATTGAGTTATAAGGCAACAAACTATTAATTTTTTAAAAAAATTAATTTACTTTGCCAATATTACAATTCATATCACCCCTTTATATATTCGGTTGCCCTCGGATTGTTCATGCTAATCATGTTTGAGGTCGAGTAAGGGATGTCTCATGTCAGATATTGTCAGCTCTAGATCAAAGTAAGGAGTTTCTCCTTTGTCACATTATTTACCACTACTTGCGCTAAGTCGAGTCGTACTCTACGGGACAAAGAGGTAACATCCAATTGTATGCTTAGGTGTAGATGTGTCGGCAACCTTTAGGAGACCATGGCTTTGTTCTTGCTCTTGCATGCCGACTTCGATGCAGGCCTTCAAGCTTAAGCTACAAGGCACATTTCATGCCTATGGCATGAGATAATTGTTCTATCAAAGCCCAAATTAAAAGGATCACTTGTCTTCAATAGCTGCCATATTCATTGGGAATGCAATGATGCCTTTTCGTCCAAGACGAATGCATGACCAACACAACGGCAAGGTTGCTCATCTTTTATTCAAGTTTGTTGATGGGCATTGTGACTAACCAGGCAGTCAGTTCAGCTTCACCAGTCAGTCATACAATGTAGGTGCCAATAGTTGTGGCTAGTTAACCAGTGCATCCCTTTTGTCCTCGTTCTGTTGACGCAAAGGAAGACTTCCTTTCCTCTTTGACCAATAAACAAAAGCTTCTCATAAATAGAAGACACACATTAGCAAAAAACATCAAGGGAGAGAGATGTTACCCTTTTCCTTAATATGTATGCATGGAAATACAAGAAATAAAATTATTATTATTTTTTATTTTTTATGGTGTCACATGCATGAAAGTAAAGTGTTTAAAACTAATGTACTGTTCAAGGATGATATTGATAAATAAAATGAATGTAATTGTATTGTTTTATTGTGTACTTATCTCGAGTTTGAAAATTGAAATTCTTCTTTGCATTGGGTTGTTAGAACTGAATTAAAATAACTTCGTTTTTGATAAGTCATAAGGAATAAAATTGCATATAGCCTATTCCGATCAGATATAGCTAATCAGTCTACTAATATAATTCATATAAATAAGAAAGATTAGATAAACTGAACTCTCAGCGGCAAGCTGAATTTCAGTCAGGCAGATATTCAATTTGTTTGTGTGGGTTTGATTCTAATCTTTTACCCTATGAATGCAACTAGTGTTATCTCTATTGCCATTACATTAGTGCGGATGCCTGCCTGCCTTAGCTACTTTCGATTTTGAGTAATATAAGAATACAGATATGAAAACATTAAAGAAGAATTGGACAGCAGAGAAATTCTCCACAGTTTATTAGAACTTTGACTTTTTAGATGCATGAAACAAACGGAATGATTCTCCTTTGTTATGGATTGACTCGTTTAGATATCCATTCAATTAGGTTTAAGTGCTTATAGAATGGTATCCTTTAACCAATAAAAGATTTCAGAAATAAAAAATAAACTAAAAACAAAAAAAATGTATTTTAAAATTTGAATTTCCTAAATGAAAAAACACCAACAAATCATACATGCTAAAAAGGGTATTACCTGTTTTGAGTGGCATACCTTGTTTCTTGTGACTAGATTTGTTCTGTAGTGTTATTTCCCATTCAATTAGGTGGGAAAATGATGCGACTAGTATCAAATCTGAAGTTTATGTTTCTAATTTTTCTTTTAATATATGCAGAGATGTCATTGCCTGCACTGCCGGTACCGCAGACTTCTATAAACTCAGGTAAGTCAGATCTGTTGATATTGACATTATTTTCACCCAAGAAGTTCCAACAGTCAATTGCATTATTGGCATGTTTTTGTGGACTATGTTTGGTTGTAAGGTGTTTGCTGTCTGTCAGCTAGGGTTGTGATAAATCATTTTGCACTCTTTATATTTTTTAACTTTCTGCCAAAAGCCAATTTTATGTTTAAGCATATCTCTTATTCCGTTTTGTTTCCCGTTTTACGTTGTCTTCGCATTCTGTATTGTTTCTATCATTGATATTATTTTGTCGCTATATTTAGGTAGCTATGAAATTGCAAGAACCTTAGTCACCATTGGGTACATCATTGCCAGCTTAGTGCTATGATCATGGTCTTCCAAATCTAAATCAAGGTTTATCTAGATGTCTGGAAACCACTGAGGTCAGGTGAGTCGGTATGCATGCTTCGCAACTCATTTTGGAGGAAACGATTTAACTTGTGCGTGGGAGTGATGCATTCTGGAACAGTTGGTCTCGTGGTAAGAAAACATTGTAGGAGAGATCTGTGCTGGGAACTCCGGGAGTGGTACACCACCCGACGAAGCAATACCGATACGCCATGTGAATAGTGGATGTAATATTTGTATTTCAATTGGGTTTTGCTCTCTTCTTTTTCTTTGCTTCATGTCTTTTTCTTGTGTATGCGATGCACATGGTTAAGCTTGTCGAGGCGTTGGTGAGTGGTGGTCGCTTGGCATGACTCCAAGTTTTGTACTTCTGGACTTTGATTCAATCTGATGAGCCTTCCATGTTGGCAATTTGCTCAAAACAGTTTTGGCGTTTTCATTATCTGTGTCAGGTTTGACACCAACTAATTGCTATGTGTTCTTTCTATTCGAAGCTTCAAGCGAGAAATTAGTTAAAATATTTGAATATAAATGGAATTTTGATGCAATGTTAAAGTTATTATCTCACATTGATGGAAGTTTTGTAAACCTTGCAATCTTATAAAAGTTAAAATTTATATAAACTTAAACTCTTAAGAGTTTGGTGAGAGCTTATAGAAGACTCTTAGTTTGATGAGAACGCTGGGTGATTTGAGCTAGATATTTAACGATTATAGAGATTTATCTAAGCTTTTCATTCATTATAAATCAAGAAATGCTTGTAGATTTAATTAAATAATCAATATTTTTAGGATTATCATCATTGTCCTAGGTGGGTCTATTCTATTTAATTTCAAATAACTTAAATAATCTTCAATTAATTTATTAGTTGATCACAAATTGCATTGAATGTGTATTATTTGTAAATTAAATTAAAGTTTTTTATTTCACGTCGTCTCCTGATGTATTAATGATTAATGTACGAGGTATCATGAGGGTCAAATTCTGACTAGTAATCAAGTTTCTATTTTTTTTTATGCAGGTCATTCTATCCTCTTTTATTGGTTATTATTCGGATTAATTAGATTAACTTTCATAATTTATTTTCTCTGTGTTAATCTTGGGATGGACTAGCGGGGACGCTGAGAGCGAGCGTTTCGTCTTTTGCCACCGTATTTAACTTAAAAGGAATCATGGATCTATTCCTATTGGGCCAGGCTAACAGAACACAAAAATGGGTCGGGCTAAGCTGGACTGGCAACATTCTTTTGGTAGAAACTCGAGCAGAAGTTTGACATTGTACAGGCGACGCGGAGCGCAGAGATGGCGAAGAGCTACCGCCGGCTGCCCTTGGGTCTCTTCTTGGCCTTCCTCTCAGTCTCGGGTGCCGTTGGGTTCCAGTCAGATGAGTTGGTGCTGGATGATGAGGAATTCGGGCTCGAGGGTGGCCGACCAGCCGTCGATCCGCAACTTTCCATCCCTACCCAACCGCCGCTCCGCCGCAAACCTGAACTTGATCTTCCCTTCGGATCATCCGATTCCAAGTCGGTCCAGTTCTCTCTGGAGCATCAGTTGAGAACCTCTGGGTTCTCGCCTGCTGGAACTTTTACTGCTCGCCTCAAGTCTTGGAGCCATGGAGGTCAGGTATTGATCAGTTTGCACTTTCCCTTTGATTTGATCTACCGTTATTGCTTTTCAATTTGCCGGTTCTTCAACTGATCGATCTTCTTATTAATGTTGGGGGAAAAAAATTGTAATTTTCATTCATTACGGGCGATAATAAGAGTGTTGGTCTTTTCCGTTCAAATTATTGCATCTCTCAGTGCTGTTGGACATGATTACAGACTCTGACCAAGCTTAGGTTCTCGAGAAACACGCTGACAGAAGAAGAAAAGGAGGCTTTCGAGGTATTTTTGTTTCGGAGAAAATGTCCTGTTTGATGTGTGACTGGAATTTAGATGAGTAATAGAATGGATGCTGGAGCTGTTAAATTTAATTTGCTGCAGAAGCTATTGAAGGAAGATGGATACTATTCAATCAGACTACCATCTAATGTGTTAGACCCTCCGGGAAGAGATTTTGTTGTTTCATCAATCAGAGCTGTGAGTAAACAACCGTTGATTTGCTGTTCTTTCTGCTTAACTTCATATTTTTGACCTTGTTCTATTCTCTTTTGCTTCTAATTTGAACCAGAAAGATATGCAAAATAATGCTTCTGAAAATGCAGCTTAGTTACTTCCAGTACCATATAGTAACAAGATAGTGTCAGATTTAGGTCCAGTTCTATTCTATGTAACAGTAGAAATAAGTCCACTTTTAATGTATGTGTGAACTACAAGACAATGACATAAGAATAAAGATCCGAATACATTAAATATATTTCATTAGCTGATTTGGTTTGTCCACTTAACACTTAATTCGTATTACAGTAGTTTTATAAATGTCGGTGCTAAATGTCTGGGTCAGATTATAAAAGCTTGTTATATATATAATATAATATAATATAATAAAAACTATCTGGTTAGAATTTTTATCTTCCACCTCTTCTACAAGGTCAATGGTTCAACTATGGCTACATGATTTTCCTTTTTCTTCTTAAGATGCCAAGTTGATGCTTTTGCATGCTTGTAAAATTGTTTTAAACAATTCTTTCATGGACTATTTTAAGATATGATCCTCCAGATAATACTCAAATATGCTTTGGAATAAATAATAAAATTTTACAATTCTTTATTGTATATCAACATTTTTTCAATCTCTTGGATTGTTACAACCTCCAGATAATCTTTTTAAAACCATGCCATGTTTTGTGTGATGATGGAAAATGGCCATTTTGTATCTATATTTCAAAGTATTAAAGTTCATCCTGATGGATGTCAATGACAATAAATAGTAGATGGATTTAATTTTCATAAGCAATTGGATGTCAATTGCTACTTTGCTAATTAAGTTTTTATTCCAGAGGTGCATTCCTAGAGAGAGTTTGGACGAGCATTTGGTCATCCATATGGTAATTGCCTATTACTTATGATTGGCATGTATAATGATATCTAGTTTTGCAAAAAAAAAAAAAAGCTTCATGCCATAGTTCCTTACCATACGGCGATTACTTGAAAATTATGCCTCATATATCCTTATGTTCATTGAAATGAAATTAGCATGCATTGATGTCACAATCGAGCGTGCAGAAAAAGGGTGACATTGCAAGAGGTCATTGCTAAACACCATGGGAAGGTTCTTCTCCTTGCTGTTCATAGGGTGATGGTGGAGCATGGCGAGGAGAAACACAAAGAAATTATCAAATACTTCACAAAACTCAGCTTTCCAATTGTTGCTGCACCAATCAAACTCTTGAAAAATGAAATATTATTAAGAAGACGATGGCTAACATGGGGAATTAGGTTTCTTAGGCCCTTACAATACAAAATTGAAAATTATTCCAGGAAGAAACAATCCTATGCCTGAAGGACTCAACCAAACATGAAATTAATTCCCTATTTTCAAGGTTGTTGGTTCAGTCATCAACTCTTTGAAGATCAACCCTAGCACCAATGTTGTATCCTTGTTTTCATCATCATGAAGTTTCTTGGTTTTATTTTCTATATATAAGATCTTTTGCTGGTTTAGTGTAGTAAGTTGAACATAGGTAATATCTATGATCTGCATCAAAGATAGTTTACAATTGTTAGATTAATGGTGTTGTTAGTTATATTTGTTGTGGGCCTATTCCGACTTCGAGAGCTATAGTTATACAGCATCATATTGAGTCCTATTTATATCATAATATAATTGTTATTTCTTAATAACAACAATACGATATTTCATCCTCTCAACTAACTTAATGCTTTATTTTCTTAACAAATTGCATCTGCTTTTGCAGGATGGTGTGAATATTTTGGCAGTGAATTATGGGTCAGCTGGAGCTTGTCAATATCCGAGATTACTCAGATATGTATGTTCTTCTAGACGGTTAAGACTATGTTTATTCTCCTAAGTAGTTGTAATAATGCTTTATATCTTAATTGTTAGTACATGTATCAATCAAATATGTACACTATCTATCACTTTTGAAACCAAAACAGTAGGGGATGGACTGGAACACAATTAAACCTATCAAGCTGATATTAAGTAGCTCCACCACTCTGGTCTATTACTTCATTTTTCCTTAGGGCTTGTTCAGTGGAAAGGATGATAAAGGTGGATTGATGGATGAACGAGCCAATGGATGGAGCTTGTTCAATTAAAGTATAAATTGAAGGACAATAAGGAAAGTCAACAAGGAAATGTTGAGTAGGAATACCATAAATATCATGCGGATGCATTCACATCAATTATCATGAAAGTTTGATAAGAACACTATCAATAATGCATCCAACTCCACAACTAAGTGCAACAATAGAACTAGAGTTTAATATTAATAACAATAGCACTAGAGTTACTGCTAATGATAACAAATGCAATCAAATGAAAAAAGCTCTATCAACTAATGCAATCACATACAAATTGCTAAGCAAGCAACCACCTAAATGTCACCTTAGAGCATATAGGATCTATGGATTTCTTCCTAACCCCTAACAGAGTGGCATATCATGCCCGTTCAAGAATTTGCACAATTATGTAATATCTTGGTAGTGTGATAATGTTTCATCCAACGCTCCACATTCGTTGGCTATTCATCTACTATAGTGTTTGTATGGATGCTCTTAAGTATTAAATTCAGCTCTGAGCTAAACAGTTGATCCATATAAGATAACCACACATATAATCAGCCTTAATAAAATAACTCAATTAAGGAGGAAAGCCATTTTCTCTAAAATTCAACGGCGGAAATCAATCAAAGCCATTCTTGGCAGAAATTAATATTTGTTGAATGCCTTTTCCTAATCTTATCTTGGAGCATTGAGTTTGTTGAGTGAATATCTGACTCACTATGCTAGGCCTTCCTTTGGTCTCTCTCTCTTCTTTTATGAGTTCTTATACAACAACAACCAAGCCTTATCCCACTATGTGGGGTCGGCTATATGAATCAAACTTTATCTTGTTTTATTATTGCTAACCAAGTCTTTTTTGGTCTTCGTCTTTTTTTTTGATGTGTGTATTTGTCATAGTTTCACATCGCCTAACTGGAGTGCATTTATTGGTCGTCTAAGTATATGTCCATACATCTCAAACGTGCATCTCAGAGTTTTTCTTCAATAAATGTTGCTCCGACTTTCTCTCTAATGCTCTCATTTCTTATTTTGTCCATCCTCGTATGTCCATACATCCATCTTAACATCCTCATCTCTACAACTCTCATCTTTTGCTCATGTGCTCGAGTAATAGCCTAACATTTAGTTCCATATAACATAGCAGGTCTAACTGCCGTTTTGTAGAACTTTCCTGTACTTTATGATCACATAAAACACCCGACACACTCCTCCATTTTAATCTGCTTGTATTTTATGTAAGACATCTCTCTCAATTCCTCCGTCGTTTTGCAAAAATGATCTTAAATACTAAAAGCTCTCAGCACTACATAATTCGTTATCTCTTATCTTAACAATTATCTCATTACGTCTAATATTGTTAAACTTAAATTTCATATATTCTGTCTTTACTCTACTAAGTCT
>JBBUKS010503669.1:0-14063 GCA_038050645.1 Hedychium gardnerianum | reverse complement strand
CTTGCCTTTGCCCTTGGATTGGGTCTTACCCATACCTTTAGGCTTGCCTTTGCCTTTGCCCTTTCTCACCATCAAAATGGTGTTGGGCTTAGCCTTCTTAAGGTTGAGTTCAGAAGTTCTCAACATGCTCAACATTTCAGGCAATGGTTTGTCAATTTTGTTCCTGTTGTAGTTCATGACGAATTGACTATAGCTCTCAGGCAACGACTGCACCGCCGGCCACGCGCAGTCGCTGCACCGCCGGCCACGCGCAGCCGCTGCACCGCCGACCACGCGCAGCCGCAGCACCGAAGGCCGACGCCTACGTCCACGCGCAGTCACTGCACCGCCGGCCACGCGCACCCGTGGCGCCGTCGACCACGCGCAACCACAGCACCATCGGCCATGCACAGCCGGCCATGCGTAGCCGCAGCGTCGCCAGCCACACATAGCCGCGGCGCCTCCGGCTACATGCAGCCGCGGCGCCGCCGGCCACGCGCAGCCACAGTACCTCCGACCACACGCAGCCAGGGCACCGCCGGCCACGTGCAGCCACTGCACCTCCGGCTACATGCAGCCGTGGCACCGCGGGCCACGCGGAGGGAGAGAAAATGAGAGCATAGTAGAGGAGAAAGACATACCTTCGCGGTGGTGGCGCAGCTGCGATCGGAGGGAGAGAAGACGAGAGAAGAGGGGAGAAGGTTGCCTAAATCGTACAATTTCGACTGAATTTTATTTTCCGTCGCTAACTAGTGACAGACATTAATTTTCGTCGCTAAATAATGACGAAAAATTAAATTCTGTCACAAGATGGGAGGGAAATTAGGGTTTCTCTGCCCCATCGCCTCAATAGAGACGGATTTAGCGACGGAAAATTGTTCCATCACAATTTAGCGATGGAAAATTAATTTCGTCGCATTTTAGCGATGGAAAAAAGTCTCCGTCGCAATTCGCCAGGTTTTTGGTAGTGTTGGATCATGAATAGTGTTTATAAATCTCGATCTTCGACTCAAACTGAATTTTGCTATCGAATCTTCTTGAATCTAGAACATATAACTAAAATCTTGAATCTATTATAGGATCTTTGAGTCTTGAAATATCTTTCATGACTCTTTAATTTTGAACTTCACGCTCAAATTCAAATATTCCTATTGAATCTCAAATCTTGTTTCACGATTTCAACCACCAATCACACATTTGAATCTTGTTTTTGAATCTAAAAACTTCCAACTAAATCAATTGTTTTCGAAACTTCAATCTAAGGATTAAAAGTCACACATCGATTAGTGTATCACCTTCTTAATCTTGAAAAATCTATTTTTTTAAGCTTTAATTTTGGTTTTTTTTTAATCTCGAATCCTATACCAATCGTTAAGTCTTCTAACGTTTGCCCTAAGTTTGAATCTCAAATTTTGAATGTTAAGGTCTCGAATTCGGTATTTGACCTCTAAAAAATTGAGTATCATTGTTGAATCTTGAGTTTTCGAGTACTGAATTTTGATTATCTTCTACCTTGAATTTCTATATCGAACGTTGTTCATGACTCTTAATCCGTGAATCTCGAAGGTAGAGTTCCAGACTAAACCTCGAATGTTGTTAACAGATTATGAATCACGTTCCTGAATCTTGATCTTCGACATAAACTAAAATCTCTCTTTCGAATCTTCTAGAATACAGAGCTTTCAATTGAAATATCAAATCTATATATGATCTTTGAGTTTTGAAATCTTTTTCATGACTCTTTAATTTGAAATTCACGCTCGAATTCAAACTATTGAATCTCAAAACTTGTTTCTCAATCTCGACCACCAATCAAGCATTTGAATCTTGGTTTTTGAATCTTGAAACTTCCTACTGGATCAATCAAATTTAAATTTTCTAATTGAATCTTCGATCTCTAATCTCAGGATTAAAGGTCACACGTCGAATATTGTATCACCATCTTAACCTTTAATTCTTTTTTTTTAATCTCAAATCCTATCCCAATCAATGAGTCTTCTACCTTTTTCCCTTAGTTACATCCTTGAATCTCGAATTTTGATTTGTAAGGTCGTCAAGTTTAAACTCGATTTCGGTATTAGGCCTCTGAAAAATTGAGTATCGTAGTCGAATCTTGAGTTTTGGAGTCCATAATTTCAATCTTCGACCTCGAATTTTTGTCTCAAACGTTGTTCATAACTGTTATTCCTTGAATAGAGTTCCGGACTAAACCTCGAATGTTGTTATTGGATCATGAATAGTGTTCGTGAATTCCAATCTTTACCTCAAACTGAAATTTCACTGTTGAATCTTTTTGAATCCATAACTTTTAACTAAAATCTCAAATCTATTGTAGGATCTTTGAGTCTTGAAATCTCTTTCATGACTCTTTAATTTTGAGCTTCATGCTCGAATTCAAAGATTCCTATTGAATCTCGAATCTTGTTTATCGATTTCAACCACCAATCACGCATTTGAATCTTGTTTTTGAATCTCGAAACTTCCAATTGAATCAATTGTTTTTTGAACTTTCAATCTGAGGATTAAAAGTCACATGTTGAATAGTGTATCACCTTCTTAATCTTGAAAAATCTCTTTCTCTAAGCTTTAATTTTGGTTTTTTTTAATCTCGAATCCTATCCCAATCGATAAGTCTTCTAAGTTTTTCCCTAAGTTACATCCTTGAATCTTGAATTTCGAATGGTAAGGTCGAGTTTAAATCTCAATTTCAGGATTTGACCTTTGAAAAACTGAGTATCATTATCGAATCTTGAGTTTTGGAGTCCTGAATTTTAATTATTTTCAACCTCGAATTTTTGTATCAAACGTTGATCCTTGAATCTCAAAGGGAGAGTCCCAGACTAAACCTTGAATGTTGTTATCAAATTATGAATCTTGTTCCTGAATCTCGACCTTCGACATAAACAAAAATCTCTATTTTGAATCTGATGAGAACCTAAGGAGAAGCAAATTGAAGAAAGAAAGAAGGAAAGTCTAAATCGATAAGATGTATGAAAAGAATCTCGACCCAATGCTTAAGAAAGAAAGCACGAACCTTGGTATAGAAGATGGAAGACACCAGAACCTTGGGATTGAGGTTGATTATTCCTTGAACACCACAAGGAGATGACTTGATAAGTTCTAATTCCTAGGTTTAGTGTTACATGGTTCAACATTTTTTTTTTTTGATAAGTTCTAGTTCAATGATGAACCAACAAATGAGAGTCTCACCATGATTTAGATTGAAATATGTCAAAAGATACATATGTGGCTGCCACACCCTTTATTTATAGTTATAGCGTGACCTAAAAATACTAAAAGGCCAAAAGGAAGCCCATTTTGTAAAGGCATATGTATACTACTTGGCCATTTTGAGCTTTCTCATGCATTTGCCTCACAAACTGAACTTTCAGTTTGCGTAGCATATTGTTGAGTCCTCCTTTCAATTTGCAACTGAACTTTCTCATGCATTTGCCTCACAAACTCAGCTTTTCTTGTACTATCTAAGCTAGCACGATCAGAGATAGGCAAAGGTGACAAATCCAAAGAAGTTAAAGACTTGAACTCGTATACCACATCAAATCTATTATAAGCAATTTAAACATGTTCTAAACAATCTTCCCAACATTTTAAATTCCTTTTAATGATAGCTCTTAATAAAGTAGACAAAGTTCAATTTACTACCTCAGTTTGTGCATCTGTTTGTGGATGACAAGTTGTAGAAAACAAAAAAATTTTGCTCAACTTTCCCCATAATGTCTTCCAAAAGTAGATTAAGAACATTGCATCACGAATCTGAAACTATGCTCTTTGGCACTCCATGAAACTGCATGATCTCACTAAAGAATAAATCAGCAATATGGTTAGCATCATCTATTTCTACAAAGAATAAAATGAGTCATTTTAGAAAATCTGTCCGCAACCACAAAAATAGAATCCATACCTCATTTTTACCTAGGTAATCCTACAACAAAGTCCATGGAAAATATCAACCCAAGGTTCACTAGAAATTGGTAAAAGGTGTATACAAGGTACAGATCTAGATTTTGCTTGCCTACATGTGATACACTTCTCACAAAACTTGACTACATCTCATTTCATGTGAGGTCAAAAGAAATAGTCAACCAAAACTTCTAGAGTTTTTCTTACACCAAAATATCTATTTAGTTCCCCACCATGAGCCTCTTGAACTAATAGTTCCCTAATGAATAATTTGGCACACACAACCTATTCACCCTAAAAAGAAATCCCTCATGCCTATAAAACTTCCCAAATGCAGCATGTTCACAAACTTCAAACACATTTCTAAAGTCAGGATCATTATAATATAAATCTTTAATGTATTCAAATCCTAACAATCTAGTGTTCAAAGTAAAGATCAATGTATACCTTCGAGACAAAGCATCTATAACAGTATTTTCCATACCTAATTTATACTTGATCACATAAGGAAATGATTCAATGAACACCACCCATTTTGCATGACCTCTATTCAACTTACTTTGGCTCTTTAAATGCTTCAACGATTCATGATTAGTGTCATTGACAAACTCTTTGGGCCACAAGTAATGCTGCCATGTATCTAAAGCCCTCACCAATGCATACATCTCCTTGTCATAAGTTGAATAGTTCAAAGCTACTCTGCTTAGTTTCTCACTAAAATAAGCAAGGTGTCGACCTTCTTGTATTAGGACAACCTCAATACCTATTCCTGATGCATCGCACTCAATTTCAAAAGTTTTAGCAAAGTTAGGTAATGCAAGTGTGCAGAACTTAGCTTCTTCTTAAGTAAGTTGAAAGCTGAATTTTGTTAACTATCCCAATGAAACCCAACATTCTTTTTAACAACTTTAGTCAAGGGTGCAGCAAAGTACTAAAATTCTTATTTTTGAAAGAGTGCATCATAAAAGAATACTTAGCTTTGAAAACATCATTCATGACCTTCCTATCAAATTGCCATGGTCTACCTAAAAGCAAATGACTTGCATGCATTGGCACTACATGACAAAGAACCTCATCATGATACCTACCAATGTAAAATGAAACCAACACTAGCTTATTGACCTTAACTTCCCTGCAATCATTCAACCATAATTAGTGCAAGATAGTACTAGCTACATTAGTGCAACTTCCTCCATCTATAATCATACTACATACCTTGTCTTTGATGTGGCAATGGGCATGAAATATGTTGTCTCGTTGTTCTTCATCTTCTTCCTACACTTGAACATTTAGAGCACGCCTAGTGACAAGGGCTTCACCTTCAATAGGATACTCTTCTACATCACTTTCCATCAATGGTGGCAAGGCACTATCTCTTTTGTTCCAGCTAGATTTTCAAGTAGATGAATTTGAACTCTACCCATGCTTGGTTGAACCCTTCCTTTTGAGATTGCCTTTCAACTTTCATGCACAAAATCCTCAAGCTCCACATAATGTTGCAACTCCAATACATTTAAAATTTCTTGATTCAAGCCTTGTAAAAGTCATGCCATGGTTGCTTCTCGGTGCTCCTCCACATTTGCTCGAATCATGACAATCTCCATCTCTTTGTGGTATTCCTCCACACTCTTGGACCCTTGGGTTAGACTTTGCATCCATTGATACAACAAATCTCAATAGTAATGTGATGGAATGAACCTCTTTCTCATAATTGATTTCATCTCCTCCCAAGTGTCAATGGGTCTCTCTCAGTTTCTTCTCCTACTTAGAATAATTTGATCCCACCATATATTAGCATAATCAATAAACTCAACAACAGCTAATTTTACCTTCTTCTCTTCAGAGTAATTGTGGCAATCAAACACTTAACTCCACTTTCTTTTCCCACTCCAAATATGCTTTTGGATCATTTTTTCCTGAAAATGAAGGAATCTTCATCTTGATGTTTCCTAAGTTTCTATCAACATAATCATTCATTCTTCCACTTCTTCGACCACCAATTCTAGCATGACCAAATATGGCACTAGAAGCGTCCTCAAAAACAACAACAATAGGCCAAGTACAGTTAAGAATGTTAATGTTGAAATAAGTTTCATTGGATGTTGAGAATAAAAGGCTCTCTTAACCTCTCTTTCTTTTGCATAAAAGCTTCTTTTTTTCCTCTATTGCTCTTGAAATTATTTCTCTTTTTTCAATCTTTTTTTCACTCATCTCATCCTCACTTTTTCTTTTCTCACACTCATTTTCTTTTGTTATTCTCTTTTTCCTTCTCAATCTTTTCTCTCTCACATTCATTTCTTTTTTCACCACTCTCATTTTCAATATCATAATTTCCTCTCAAAATCATAACTCTTTTGTTTGGACATTGTGATATAATATGCCCCCTTCCCAAGAATTTAAAACATTTAATATCTCTATTTTTCGAAGATTGGATAGATTCATTACCTTTGACAAAATTAGAACTTGCATCCTTATTCTTAGAAAACTCAGTCTTACATAGAAGCAACTTTATCACCTCTTTTGGTCCAACTAGATTTCCAAGTGGATGAATTAGAACTCTTCCCATGCTTGGTTGACTTCCCTTTGAGTTGCCTTTCAACTTTCATGGACATATGTATCATATCCTCAAGCTCCACATAATGTTGCAACTCAGCTATGTTTGCATTTTTTGGATTCAAGCCTCACAAAAATTGTGTCATCGTTACTTCTTGATCCTCCTCAACATTGGCCAGAATCATAGAAATCTCCATCTCTTTGTAGTATTCTTCCACACTCTTAGACCCTTAAGTTATATCTTGTAGCCGTTGATATAAATCTCGATAGTAATGTGATGGAATGAACCTCTTTCTCATAATAGATTTCATCTTCTTCCATGTGTCAATGGTTCTTTTTCGGTTCCTCTTCTTGCATAGAATAATTTTATCCCACCAAATAAAAGCATAATCAATAAATTCAACAACAACAAGTTTTAACTTCTTTTTTTCAGAGTAGTTGTGACAATCAAATACTAATTCCATTTTCTTTTCCACTCCAAATATGCTTCTAGATCACTTTTCCCGTGAAATGTAGGAATCTTCATATTTCCCAAGTTTTTATCCATATGATCATCCAACCTTCCTCTTCAACCATCAACTCTACCATGACCAAATCTGTCACTTGAAACTTTATCACCATCCCATTATCATTCTCATCGCGGGTATGTTGTCTAGCTAGCTTTGGCATAGGAACTCTAGTAACTTGACTCCTTTGTAATAGAGCAATTGCGACATCTTTTCTCTCCAATCTATCAAAGATCTGAGCAAATTTGATTTCAATGCATTCCATGTGTTGTCTCAAGGGACATTGTTCAAGAGATTCTCCAAGCCCTACTTCTTTTTGATTTGTTGCCATTAAAGTAATTTGTTGTCACTCAATCACTCAACTCACTAAGGTTAACTCTTTAAAGAACTTAGAATTGAGGCAATTCCCTATAAGGGTTCGTGGACTAATTGAAAATTTTCAAGGGAGTGCTGAAAATTTTCAAGGATAAAAGATAGGAATTGAAAGAAGAATGCAACTTAGCTAAATTGATAAACTTGAATAGAGTGATGAAAATAAATTTGCCAGAATTGAATCTAGGTAGATGCTAGAATCAAATCTAGGCAAAATTTATGAGAATTGCAGAATTGAAAGATAAAGATAAGAAGAGTTGAAAGGAAATTTATCAGAATTTAATCTAAGCAAGTGCCAAAATTGAATCTAGGCAAAACTTAAAGGAAATGCAGAATTGAAAGTTAGATATTTGAAATAAATGTTGAAAGAAAATTCGGCAGAATTTAATCTAGGCATAACATAAAGGAAATGTGGAATTAAAAGATAAAGACTTGAAATAAGAGTTAAAAGGAAAATTGCAAGAATACTCATCGATTGGGATAGGATCGAGATTTAAAAAACCAAAATTAATCTTAGAAAAAGAGATTATTCAAGATTAAGAAGGTGATACATTATTCGACGTGCGACTTTTAATCCTTAGATTGAAGGTTAAAAAACAATTGATTCAACTGGAAGTTTCGAGATTCAAAAATAATATTCAAATGAGTGATTGGTGGTTGAAATTGAGAAACGAGATTTGAGATTCAATAGGAATATTTGAATTCGAGTGTGAAGTTCAAAATTAAAGATCATGAAAGAGATTTCAAGATTCAAAGATCCTATATAGATTCGAGATTTTACCTAAAAGTTCTGGATTCAAGAAGATTGAATAGTAAAATTTCAGTTTAAGGCAAAGATCGAGATTCACGAAATCATCATCCAATAACAACATTCGAGGTTTAGTCTGGAATTCTATTTGAGGAATTGGAGTCATGAACAACGTTCGAGACAGAAATTCGAGGTCAAAGATTGAAATTATGGACTGGAAAAACTCAAGATTCGACTATAATACTTAGTTAGCTTGATGTGAACCCAAGGAGTAGGATATCTCAAGAATCCACAACAAATTGAAGAAAGTAAAAAAAGAAAATCTAAATCAATGCTTAAGAAAGCACAAATCATAGTATAAAAGATGGAAGACATCACAACCTTGGGATTGAGGTTGATAAGTCCTTGAATGCCACAAGGGGATGTCTTGATAAGTTCTAGTTTAATGAAGAACCAACAAGTGAGAGCCTCACCATGCTTTAAGATTGAAATAGGTCAAAAGATACATGTGTGGTCTCTGCCCCCTTTATTTATAACTATAGGGTGACATAAAAACCCTAAACGCCTAAAAGGAAACCCATTTTGTAAAGGCCTATATTGACTACTTAGTCATTTTGAACTTATGACATCATTACAACCTAAATAAGGGTAGAAATGGAGCCTAAATTGAGCCAACATATTAAACATATCTCTACTACATAGAAATGAGACTTAAGTGGCTAATTAAGTCAATCTAAGGCTTGAATTAGGTTGACTAACCCTGGTCAAACCTTCTTCAATTATAGCTTTGACCTTTACATTTTCAATTAGCACATTAAGTGCTTCCTTCATTTTTTAGCCTTAGCCCTTGTAATTGGGCCTCCATTGATGCATAATGGATCATCATTAATATTTAGAGTGGGTTGCTCCTTTTCTTCCATAGCCTTTGCTTGATCCATATCGTTAGTTTGTTGAATAACTTGTTCTCTTTCTTTGAATCCATCATTTCCCCTCTCCGCAAAAGGATTCGTTCTCGAATCTTGATCACCTACATCAAAGGGAGAAATATCAAAAACATTGAATGTAGCAGTCACATTATACTCACCTGGTAAGTTGATGTATGTATTTTATATAGTGTTTTTATTATAGTTTGACACACATCTTATTCCATTATATATGCATGTACCTCATGTTTTCATCTATTCATACTTCATTTTGATACTTTTCTAGTTCGGAGAGTTTCTTTTGTTATTTTCTTTTATAGGGTGCGAAAGGGAGTGAAAATAAAGTTGAATGAAGCATCTAAGGGAAACTCAAAGGTTGCCACGGCCGTGGCCATCAGGAGCAGCTCGAGGCTAAGTTTCAAAAACCATGCACTCTGCCATGGGCAAAAATTTGGCTGCCACAGACATGGCCATGCCTGTGGAGCCATACAGCGCCATCACAGGTTTCACCACAGGCTCTGCCACGCCCGTGGAGGCGCCATATAGTGCCATCACATAGGGCTCTGCCACGCCCGTGGTGCCATCCAGCTTCTTCATAGATTTTTCCACATACTCCACCATGCCCATGGTCATGCCCGCGGCAAACCCCGACAGCTAGTGGCTGAGTTCACCATGGGCTCGGCCATGCCCGTGGCCAAGTCTGTGCAAGCCTTGGTTCAAATTGCAGACCAAATTTTGAATTGGCATAACTTTCGACTTGGTTGGATTTTTAGGGCATTCAACCTATCAAATTGATTATAATTTCAAGGTCTACAAGTTTTGTTCAGAGTTCAACCTGAGAAAATGAGGTCTAATAAGTGAAAAACTAGTTTAGGCGAAGCCCAACCAATGGGACAAATTTGGAAATTTTGGGGGAGGTATAAAAGGGTCAAGCAAACCCTTGCTTGACTCATCTTAGAGCAAGGGGCTCCGCCCCCCTTCCTAGGAGAAGGTTTTCCCCCTCTTGGGGAAACCATAAAGCAATCATCTTCTTCAATCAAGACGATCCTTCTGTAAGTACCCCAAGATAGTTTTGATGTGATCAATCGAGTTAGGTTAGGTCCTATGGTATTTGATCTTTGTGTCTAAGTGTGCAGGAACTTAGGAACACAAGAAGTCGAGTGGAAGACGCAGCGGACGAGAAGGATGGCACGGGAAGTGAGTTGACGGGCTCGGTGCATCCGAGGGACGAGAAGCTGCGAAAGAGTACACCGGTGGAGCGAGAAGGACGTGGTCCGAGGGACGCAAGGCAAGAAGGACACGGTCCGAGGGACGAGAAGTCGGGGAGGAAGCTGCTCGAGGAAAAGGCCTGAGTTGGGTTCAGGTGAGCTCAACTCTGGACGACTGGACAATCACCCAAGGCGACTAGAAAAGACCCGAGGCACCTCTATGTCTTGGAGGTGCCTCGGAAGAAGAGGCGCATGAGGCGCCTCGGTATGATGGAGGCGCATAAGGCACCTTGGTACGATGGAGGCGCCTCAAGCGCCCAGATGATGGAGGCGCCCCCAAGGCTCGGAGGCGCCTCACCCGCCATTTGGATGGAGGCGCCTCCGATCATCGCTGAAGACCTGCCACAGCGGATTGGATCTGGAAGCTGAGTCAACTCAACCGAGGCGCCCCCAACGCTTGAAGGCGCCCCCAGCGCTGCCAGATCACCAGTGGATCAGATTCGATTCATTGGAGGCGCCTTTAATCAATAGAGGTGCCCCCGTGACTGTCACGTCAGCAAAACGGTCACCTCAACCAGTTTGCTATAAATAGAGGCTATGACCTCTCATTTTTAGAATCATATCTGTATTTTCAATTTCAAACTTTTGTTTCTTAATTGTCTGAGCTTTCCACGTTTGTAAGAGGCTACTCCACCCGAAAGAGTTCTTTAGTACTTCTACTTGTCTTGGATTAACAACCTCCCCGGCTGTAACCAAGTAAAAATCTGTGAGTCTCTTTCTTTCTTTTATGTTATTTATTTTTAATTAACTTGTGTATGTCTTTGCTAAGTTCAAATAGCAAGAGAAAACTTTAATTTTATTTGCAGGCTATTCACCCTCTCTAGCCGGCCAACTCGGTATTACAAGTGGTATCAGAGCCAAGTTCACTCGAAAGGATTAACCGCCAACCCAACAATAAAATTAAGAAGAATGGCCGGATCAAGCATCTACCCGCCAAAGTTCGAGGGGGAGTTCTCAATATGAAAACGCAAAATAGAGATATTCTTTAAAACAAATTTTGATATTTTACTAACCATAATATATGACTTTGAAATACCCGGAAATAAAGATGAAAAAGATATGGAGGAACACCTCTGGAACAAAAGACAAAGAGATGACTTCGTATCAAATGGCAAGGCAGAATTTCATCTGCTAAGTGTATTACCACCGCAAGAAGTCAACCGAATCAGCACCTACAACTCCGCCAAGGATCTCTAGGAGAAGTTTCTGGAATTACATGAAGGCACATCTAAAGCTAAACTAGCCAAAAGAGATCTACTTAAAAACCAACTCAGCAATCTCCGAATGCAAAAGGGAGAAATAGTTGCTCAATTGCACGCCAAGCTAAAGGAGTTAATAATAGGATTCAACAACCTTGGTGAATTGGTAACAAATCGAGATTCGCTAAGATATACCTTAAATATTTTTCCAAAAACTCAAGAATGGAGTTCAATAGTTGATTCCTATTATATTTCAAAAAATTTAGAGGTAAGTACATTAGAAGAATTATTTTCAACTTTAGAATTACATGAATCAAGATGTGCAAACTTACGAAAAGAAAACAAGTCAATTCAGAACTTAGCCTTGAAAGCTAAGAAGAACGTGTAAGATTGAGTGCATGTGAGGGGGGTGAATCACGTGTTTTTGTAAAAAAATCTTTTCTGTTTTGAAATCTCATCGAAAGTTTCGAGTATGCAGCGGAAAAGAAAAAAGAAAACGAAAAAGAAAATACACAATCGGTTTAATTGGTTCGAAACCTTTATCGACTCCTACTCTAAGGCCCACGATCATTCAAATCGTATTATTGGATAATTCACTAATATTTTTTTCCGACAACTTCCGAAAAATCGTGATGCGAAAGAAACAGAAGGAAACTAGCAAATAACGTCAATTTTCGTATAAGCACTCTTTCTGGATTGAGCATAAAATCTAAATGGTGGGATACGAGGGCGGCTTGGAAGTTTCTGCGACAAAACCTAGAGTACGTGAAGGCCAACGAAATTGGTGGGTACGTGAAGGCCAATTAAATTATTGTTCAACACAAGTTTAATTTAATGATTAATTTGATAAAAATTTATTTATATAAAATTAATTAAATAAATAAATTTAAATAATTTATTAAATAAAAAAAATAAATTTAAACATATATATATTCAATTCGTTAATATTCGTGAATAATATTCATAACAATATTTGTGAATAATATTTATGAATAATATTTATGGACCATGTTAATTAATAAAATTATTATCAACATTCTAAATAAATAAATAAAATAAATAATTAAGTTTAAATTACCAAACTTAATAATCAATAAAATAATCAAATAAACTTAAATTGAGAGCTCAATAATATTTAAATGAATTAAGTTTAAATAAATTTGAATTGAAAATTCGATAATATTTAAATGAGTCAAGCTTCAAACAAATTCAAACTCATAAAAAATAAATCAAATTAAGCTTAAATAATTATTTTAAAAACTTAATTTATTTTAGACTAAGCTCGATTATCTTATCAAAAAAATTTGAGACCTACTTGATTAGAATTATTGAATGGGAATGGGATTATTGAGGTGGGGAATGGAAATGTATATGATTGATAAAAGTGTGTTGGTTGGTTAGTATTGGGTAATCATTACTATTGTCATAGATGTTGTTTGGTTTGCTAATGAAGGAATCAATATCAATATATCTTCTGCATTTTATTTTTAACTACACTATATTATTTTGTTGAAAAATATAAAATAATTATATTTAAAATTGCTACCTCACATTATATTTTTATTACATTGAATTTTAAAAAATATATATAAACTATATATTCTATTTTTAAGTTATATCATAATTTATTGATTTAAAAAACATCACGTTATAATTTATAAAATAAAGGAAATTCGATAAACTTAAGATCAAAATTTTTAATGACACGAAAAATTAGCCCTCAAAGGTTTAGAGCAATAAATTTGGGATCAATTTTATGACATATTCAGACTAACTACATATATATTCTTTCCTCCACTTTTATAAATATTTTATTACTTTATAGTTTAGTGGATTTAAAATATATATGAAAGAACTCTCTTTTTCACTAATATTGCTACATTATATATATATATATACAAATTATCTAAAAATAACTTTTCTATATTATATTAAGCAACAACTTGCTACATTATGATATTACCACAAATAATCCTTGGACATCTGTTTTCACCAAACACCAGCATCAAGAAAGAAACACACATGTATATTAACTCATCACACCTGCATCATATTAATATTGACAGTTGATGTCTCAATATTACAAAATAATTCTACTGGCGTACAACATAACTAGCTTAACATAATATTGCCTGTTTATATCGCATAACTACAATATTATAATTTCAAAAATATCGAATGCAATTCAAAATAACCAGTCATTTAACATCAACAAAAAAGCATGAATCCACACATGCTTCATGGAATAGAAGATGGATAGATAAATCCAAACACAAAGGATCGACGCAGATGGCTTAGCAACGCAAACATAACTTGAACTTTGGCAGGGTCATTGTAACAAATTTCAGCAGCCCTACCAACATTCATTGGAGATATGTTTATAAGTACTCCGGGATAGTTTTGATGTGATCAACCGAGTTAGGTTAGGTCCTATGGTATTTGATCCTTGTGTCTAAGTATGCAGGAACTTTGGAACACAAGAAGTTGAGCGGAAGATACAGCGGACGAGAAGGATGTCACGGGAAGCGAGTCGACGGGCTCGGTGCATCCGAGGGACGAGAAGCTGCGGAAGAGTACACCGGTGGAGCGAGAAG
>JBBUKS010503648.1:0-14065 GCA_038050645.1 Hedychium gardnerianum | reverse complement strand
TAATCATCCCATTAATCTTATTCACTATCTACCTCTTCCAATAACCCATTAATGGGTCAAATAGAACCATTTTAGGATTAGAGATTTATTACCCCAATCAAATTAACAAATCCCCTAAATCTCCATATCAATCCACATATCACATTCTAAATTACTAAATTGCTTCCCAACCTCTTTACTACATGAAACCCTATAAATTAGGTATAAACATAAATTAACTATGTTTAGGAAATTGTTACCCCAAACGTCGACTTCCTGAAGGTGGCTATCGGTGGTGGAGAGATGGCCATAACAAATTCGAGGCAATGGGAGATTGTTGTGGAGACCGGCCAATGAGAAGACAACACCTGTGATGGTCAGATCTGACCTAGATGACTGGTGGCAATCCAATCCGATTTGGCAGCAATGGCTCTACGGTTGGAGGGGCATAATCTTGATTCCGATGATCCCTCAACACTCCGGCGTTAGTGATGAATTATAACAGAGGCGATGGGCAACTACTCTTGTGACCGGAGTAGAGGTGGCTGGGGGTTTGGATCTGACCTAGATGACCAATTTTGATCGGAGCAGATCTGGCTTGGGAAAAGTCAAATCTAACCTAAGTGGCCAGTGGGAGCCTGACTATGGTCGATGGCGTTGGGTGTGGATACGGCCTGGTGGTGTCGGTGATGAGATGGAGAGATGCCGATGAGATGGGCTACCGGCGAAACAACTATCAGCTACCAACCAGAATTGCGGCAAGATGTGGTAGCCAGAGGACTAGCGGAGGGGAGGAAATCCACAAATCTGACCTCACTGGTCGTGGCTTGGTTGCGGCTGGTGACAGTGGTCGGCAACGATGGCCATCTGTTGGCGTCAGGCAAAATGGATGAGATCAGGAGATGGGAGTCGACAGGGTTTGAATCGGGAATGCAGAGGGCTCGGGGTTGGCCTCTTCGATCGCGGCTTGGCAATGACTGACAGCGGTCAGATGGAGCTCCGCATTGCCAAAGAGATCGTCAGCGATCGACTAGGGCAGGGGCGGCGGTTGGAGATCGAAAGAGGAAGAGAAGAATCGGGTGAGGTGAGGAGAGAAAAGTTAGTTTTTATAATTTAAAGCTTAGGTTAATAATTCCAACCTTAGGTTAATGAAACTAATCAACTCCCAGCTTAATTGATATTCCAAACAGACTTTCCAAAAGCCTATTATTTATATCCCCTTGAACTTGTCATATTAGCTCCGATTAAATTCAAAAAAATTCTCAGAAAATTCTATAAGCTTATTTCTCGATTAACACCTATTATTTTATTATTATTTTTTTATTATTTTTCATATTTAACATTCTCCCCTACTACTCAGGTGCAGTAACCACAATAGCATAGTCAATCAGTTTAAGCACCGAAGAAACTACATACATCTTAAGTAAACAAGTGAGGGTATCGTGCTTAAATCTCATCCTCAAACTCTTAGGTTGTCTCCTCATCAGTATGATGTTGGCATCCAACTTTGACTAGTTGAATAATTTTGTTCAACAATTGATGCTCCTTGCAATTCGAAATCCGTGCAGGAACCTCTTCATAGATTGCATCAGGCAGAAGCAAAATCGACACATCCCTCAGAATGTGAATAGAGTCCAGCACATACCTCCTTTGCATGGATACATGAAACACATTATGTACACCCGCAAGGGTCGATGGTAGTGCCAACCGATAGGCCACCTCACATATCCTCTCTAGAATCTGTAAGGGTTCGATGTAATGAGGAGCAACCTTGCCCTTCAGACCAAATCTTTTAACTCCTTTAGTGGGTGAAACCCGCTAAAACACATGATCATCTACGAAAAACTCTAGAGGTCTCCACCTCCAATCTGCATAACTCTTTTGTCGATCCTGAGCCTCTGACATCCTTCGTTTGATAATGTGTATCAACTCTGCATCATGCTGAATGCTCTGTGGCCCCAACATCTGTGGTTCGCCAATCTCTTCCCATAAGGTAGGAGATCAATAAGCTTTGCGATACAAAGCCTCAAACGACGCCATCTGAATAGCTGAATGATAGCTATTATTGTACGTGAATTCCACTAGGTATAAATGATCCTCCCAGCTGCCTCCGAAATTCATCACACACGCTCTCAACAGAACCTTAAGTGTCTGTATAGTACATTCTAAATGTCCATCAGTCTATTGATGAAAGGTTGTACTAAAATAAAGTTCCGTACCCAAGGCTTGCTGGAGACTCTGCCAGAATCGTGAAATGAAACGTGGATCTCTATCTAATATAATACTCACAGATATATCGTGAAATATGGTAATCTCTCTATAGTATAACTCCACTAGGCGATCCAAAGAGTCTGTCCTACATATCGGTAGAAAATATGCAAATTTGATTAATCGATAAACGATCACCCAAATTGCATCATGTCCTTTACGTGTTCGAGGTAACCCTACCACAAAATCCATAGTGATATGTTCCCATTTCCATTCTGGTATCGGAATCTTCTGAAGCAACCCTGTTGGTCTCTGATGCTCAGCCTTCACTTGCTGACATATCAGACATCGAGCCACAAAATCCACTATGTCCTTTTTTATGTCATTCCACCAATAAGAGCGCTTTAAGTCTCTATACATTCAGGTACCACCCGGATGGCTCGCGAATCTGGATCAATATGCCTCCCAAAGTAAGTAATCCTTGACTGAGTGTGACTTGGATAAACATGATCTTCCATGAAAAAATATAGGATATCGTTCTCATCACAAGAAAATTATGTCTGTTGTCATGAAACAACTCTGCTACATAGATACCGCAAATGTTGATCACTAGTCTATGCTTCTTTAATTTGTTCCACAATGGGGGGGATTGAGCAACCATGGATACTAAAATCACATGCTCTGTCTATCTTCGTTCGACTAGTCTCAACTCTGAGAAACTCTGTATCAAGTCTGTAATTGTCGCTCAGTGACTAGCTAGAACCTCACGAGATTTTCTACTCAAAGCATCCGCTACTATATTGGCTTTTCCTGAATAGTAGTTTATAGTACAGTTATAGTCCTTAAGAAACTCCATCCATCTTCTTTGTCTCAGGTTCAACTCCTTTTGAGTAAACAAATACTTATTACTTTTATGATCTAGGAAAATCTCAAAGACCCCATCCAGATGATGTCCCCATATTTTCAGCACAAAGATAATAGCTGCTAATTCCAAATCATGGGTAGGGTAGTTCTTCTCGTGATCCTTTAGCTAGCGAGAAGCATATGATACTACCTGTGAGTGTTGCATCAGAACTGCACCTAGCCCTTGCAATGATGCATCAATGTAGAGCACAAAACCATCCTCCCTAGAAGGAAGCACTAAAACGGGCACAGTTACCAATTTTTGTTTGAGCTCTTGGAAACTTGTTTTGCAAGAATCTGTCCACGTAAATTTTTATTCCCTTCCTAGTCAGTCAAGTCAACGGCAGAGCAATGCTGGAAACATCCTATATAAATCTCCAGTAATATCCAGCTAATACCAGAAATCTACGAACTTCCTATACTATCTTCGGTTGCTCCCAACTGGTAACGGCCTCTACTCTCAAGGAATTCACCGATATCCCTCTACTAGAGACAACATGTCCGAGAAATCCCACTGAAAATAGCCAAGATGCACACTTACTAAACTTCGCATAGAGACATTCTTGTCGACGCGCCTCTATGTGAAGATGTTGTTCATGCTACAACTTTGACCGAGAATGTATCATAATATTGTCAATAAAGACAATGAGTCATTCTGTACGGAGTCTTTGATACCAGTGTCGTACCTAGAATTGACTCAATCGTAAACTCCACTTGCCTTTTTGGGGCAAGCCTGGTAGTTCCTCTGAAAATACGTCCGAGCATTCTCGAACTATAAGAACGTACGAGGGCTATGAAGCACTATCTTCCTCGGCCTTAATATATAACTGTAGATATCTCATCATCCTTAGTCCCAACGAATTCCCAAGAAAGGTGATCCGAAAGTCAAAAAGTGACTACTCTTGCTCAATAGTCAACTATAGCATAGTACGTAGTCAACCAATCCATGCCCAAGATGATATCCAATTCTATCATAATGAGCACCTGAAGATCCACTATCAGTGAATGGCTATCGAAATCCAAAGGGCATCCCCTGACTTCCTGACTAATGGTCAGGACCTCTCTAAATGGTAGAGATACCACTAAGTCATGTGATCTAAGCGTAAGAATTCTACCAATTCTTATCCAACAATGGTCCATCTAATGTCTCTCAGAGGCATCATGAAATAAAATTCAAGTAATGGACTGATCTCGAAAATCATCCTCTGCATCATTCATCAAGTAACAACCTGATCTCATTAATGGTATGTAGCTAATGCAGCCTTCTCTATGTTAGTGCAAGTCATGTACGCATGTGTGCCTCCCTGGTTATCTAACCACGCACGAGCGACCCAATGGTCGTAATCTCCAAGAAATAGAGTAAGTCGGTCCTTTCTTGATCGGCCAACTATGACATACGATCTCTATCCACCACCCAGCTAGCTAGTCTGGGTTGGTATAGTTGGTGATATTCCCTGAGACTATCCTTCTTGATCTCCACTAGATTGTTGATGGGTATGACTTTGATACCAATAAATTATCACACCCCGAAAGTAGACATGCTTGTAGATATGGACGATACTCCCTTATGAAAATCATAGATACAACATGATATGAGTCCACAACACTCAAACCATAACACAACCACGCAGAATAAATAATACAAACCAAACATTGTAAGTAAATATAAGGTCTACTCTATCATGAAATTCAAAAACATAACTGCGAGTCGGCCTGGCTTAAGACACTAAATACATAATAGAGAAAACCCAAAAGTTCAGATACGACTTAATTATTACAACGCCAGTACAATCAATAAATACGGAAGTAAAAAATAAACTGAAATGAAACAGAATTAAACCAAAGCCTGATGTAAATGGGACGGTGTGGACAGCATCCTCCAAGCAACCCAATCAACATAAACCTACTAGCCTAGAAATAATAATAGAAAGCAGGGGTGGTGAGTACAAAAGAGATACTCAGCAGATATAAAAAGATAGTGTATGAACAATAAAGTGTATAAGAATTCAAAATATACAGCCTCAAAGGAGGAATATACTTACCAACCAGAAGTATACACTAGTATGCCTCTACTACATAAACATCATACTCAACTGCACATAGCATCATGAGTAGTGTCAGTAATAAACAACATGGGTACAACCTCTCACACGCATGCACCATCAAAAATCATTATGAGTACAACATCTCATATGCATATATCAGTACAAGTAACAGTATTAGGTCTCGTATGTGGAAATGCTCCACCACAGGGTATACAAATGACAAAGACACTTATCTCGTCAGTTGTGGATTACGGGAGAAACGTTTTATCACGAATACTCATGTGCAGTCTGAAATGTCAGGGTCCCTATCCGTAGGAGAAATGCTCTACCACGAATGACCTCGTGGGCAGATAGGACGTAGCTATCTAGCTACGGCCTGCAGGAGAAACTCTCTACCACGAATGACCTCATGGGCATCCCAAGGTATAACAATCCCTATTTTGGATAGGTATACCAAGTAATAGCACGTCTACGACTAGCTCACACCCGAAGGGATCCCTGATCGATAGCATACATGCATCACTGTGATGCTACGACTAGCTCACATCCGAAGGCAAAAAAGCTCACACCCGAAGGGAGCCCTGATCGATAGCATACATGCATCATCGTGATGCTACGACTAGCTCACACACGAAGGGAGCTCTGATTGATAGCATACATACATCACCGCGATGCTACACCTAGTTCACACCCGAAGGGAGTCCTGATTGATAGCATACATGCATCACCGTGATGCTATGACTAACTCACACCCGGAGGGAGCCCTGATCGATAGCATACCTGCATCATCGTGATACTATGACTAGCTCACACCTGAATGGAGCCCTGATCGATAGCATACATGCAACACCATGATGCTACACCTCACTCAACCAACCTAATGGAAGACATAATCGATAGCATGTGTGCATCACCATGATGAGTATGATAGAAATGATCTCATCACCACATATGTCTATCTATGCAATATATATAACTAAAGTCATCAAGACATATGAATCATAATACACGCCACACATGTGTTTACATGCACAAATCAGACATGTACTATAGTCACCCACATGATACCTCACCTTCAACACACGTCACCCACGTGTTTACATCTACAATCTAATGCATACAATAATGATGAAAATATATAAGACACACGTCACACACGTGTCCATAACTTCAATCAAGACTATGCAACAATGAATATTTAGGGTACACGTCACACACGTGCCCACCACCACATGGCATGAATCTACATAATCTAGCATATGCATATAGTTACACACCACACACGTGTCTAACAGTTCATGATTATACAATCCTAAGCTTGTTCCTATTGTGCACACCACACACGTATACACACTATAGGATATGAAATCAAAGAGACTGCATAAATATAAACAGAGCATCTCAAAGTACAAGCAGATAAATATCAAACTCAAGTAGGAATACAACTAGAGTTAAGGTAAATTCAACTACCTAGTCAAGATATCATATCATGCACTAAAGTTAATGTATAAAAGATAGCAAGGGAAGAAATACCCACCTCTAAATTATAGATCGTGTTGAAGAGTCCTCAAGTCCAAGCACTTGTCTTGAATCAAACTCCTGCAAGATAAAACACAATCAACACCAAGATCTGCTATAATATGAGAAATGAACCCTAATCCACATGGGGTCTGTTATCCTAATTCAATCAACAAATCCACTAAATCTCCATATCAATCCACATATCACATTCTAAATTACTAAATTGCTTCCCAACCTCTTTACTATATGAAATCCTACAAAATAGGTCTAAACATAAATTAACTACGTTTAGGGAATCATTACCCCAAACATCGACATCCCGGAGGTTGTTGCTGGTGGTGGAGAGATGGCCGGAACAAATCAGAGGCAATGGGAGGCTGCTATGGAGGCCAGTTAATGAGAAGGCAGCACCTGTGACGGTCAGATCCAACCTAGATGACTTGTGGCAATCCAATCTGATTTGGTAGCAATGGCTGCGGGTGGAGGAGCATAATCTCAACTTCGATGATCCCTCAACACTCCGGCGTCAGTGATGAATTGTAGCAGAGGCGATGGGAAACTGCTCTAGTGACCGAAGTAGAGGTGGCCGAGGGTTTGAATCCGACCTAGATGGTCAATTTTGACCAAAGCAGATCTTGCCAAGGAAAAGTCATATCTGACCTAAGTGGCTGACGGGAGGGTCAGATCCATCAGCCATGACTGTGGTCGATGGCGTCAGGCATGGCTACGGCCTGGTGGTGTCGGTGAGGAGATGGAGAGACGCCGATGAGATGGGCTACCGGCAGAACAACTATTAGCTACCAACCAGAACTACTGCAAGTTACGGTGCCCGGATGACTAGCGGAGAGGAGGAAATCTACAAATCTAACCTCACTAGTCATGGCCTGGTTGTGGTTGGCGACGATGGCCATCTGTTGGCATCGACTGGTGGTGTCGGGCGAAATGGATGAGATCGGGAGATAGGAGTCGGCAGTGGTTTGAATCGAGAAGGCAGAGGGCTCAGGGCTAGCCTCTTCGATCGCGGTTTGGCCGCGGCTAACAGCGATTGGACGGAACTCCACATAGAGATCGTCGGCGGTCAGCTAGGGCAGGGACGACAGTTGGAAATCGAAAGGGGAAGAGAAGAATCGGGTGAGGTGAGGAGAGAAAAGTTAGGTTTTATAATTTAATGCTTAGGTTAATAATTCCAACCTTAGGTTAATGAAATTAATCAACTCCCAGCTTAATTGATATTCTAAATAGGATTTCCAAAATCCTATTATTTATATCCCCTTGAACTTGTTATATTAGCTCCGATTAAATCCAAAAAAAAATCTAAAAATTCTTAGAAAATTCTATAAGCTTATTTATCGATTAACACCCATTATTTTATTTTATTTTATTTTATTTTTATTTGTCATATTTAACATCCCCCCTCTAGCTCGTAAGTGTCCTAACAACTTCATGTGGTTCTTTACAAGTGGATGAAGATCTCATTGCTGCTCGAGTGTAAGTTTCCTTAAACTTTAGGTATTCAAGTCATATTGACCATGGAGATTTATACTTTGACATCTTAACTATACATCTCCTAGGAGATATAGTTACGGGATGATTGGGTATAAATCAATATGCTTGAACGTATTGGAGTAGCCTAGAGAGGATTTACCACTCCTTTTATAAGGAGACGTATACCTTATGGTCTCTTATCAGGATTATTACTCATAAATCTTTGACCAAAGCAAAATATGTCAAGAGGACGGCCTTCTTGGACATGTGTTTGAATAATTTGAATTCACAAGCCAAGGAACTATAATAACTTGGGCTAGGTGTGACGTAGTTAGATTAGTGGACTCTGACACATAGACCATGTCCTGAACCAAGTGAGTATAAGATGAGTGAAATAAACAAAAGCATTAATAACTGTAACTACTGAAGGGTTCAGAATTTGTTCTAAAATCAACTGTAATTTTTCAGTAAATTGGGGGGTCATGATGTACTACTAAGTGTCACTCATGATTTATTCATAATTAATGATTAATTATGAATGACCAATATAACCAGGAACCTATTGGGTCACATGCACTACGAGTATATTTTAAAGACATAAAACATGTTAAAGAATAAGATTCTCAGATAGAGAGATAGATTAAGTCTAGTTGGACTAGGAAAAGGGAAAATATGGAAAGTAGTTGTCGGGTCGGAAGCGTTATGGGCCACGCCTTTTGAAGGCGGGTTAGGCCTACTTATGTAACATGGGTTTGGGTTTTAAGTCACGCCTCTTATAGGCAGGTTGGGCCGACTTAAGGGTTATGGGTTTGACTTGTTTCTCAAGCCTAATGAAGAGGTATAAAAGACCTCTCTATGGGAGAAAAATATTAAGGGTTTTTGTTTTGTATTTTGGTTTTTCTCCTTCCCCTTCAAGTTGTCGCCGCCCTTTTTGGTGTTGTCGCCCCTTGTGGTGCCGGTCACCCCAACCGTCGGCCTTTCCAACCACCGGCCACCGCCTGTGCCCTCGCCCCTTGGTGTTGTTGGCATCTCCTTGCCTCCGCCCACCTCAAGAGTCGTCAGCCTCTCTTGGATTGTGTCGTCTCCTTCGTTTGGCTAGTACTAAAATGGAGATGCGACTTGTGGCTTACAAAATCATCTTGAAGGTATCTCGGCGTGGATACTAATAGAGTAAGTCTTGTGAGGCTTGCTAGTTGATGTCTTCTCTAAACGTCATTAGACAGATATATCTTCTATACAGCTGTTTTGATTTATGATTATGTCTTGCACATGTATGATCTTGTCATTTTAGGATGCACGAAAAATTTTATGTAAATCGTTTCTCTTCCGCTACGTGTTTTATTGAAAACATATGTGTATTTGTATGCAAATATCCCAACATATTTTCTCGGATTACCTTGGATCGGTCGACTGAACCACTATGTTCATCGACCGAACCACTATGTTCATCGACCGAACCCTTCAGTCAATCCAAGTCTTTATTTTTCTACAAAATAAAGGTCAACCCAAGTCTTTGTTTTTATATAAAACAAAGTTAGCACAATAATATTAATAATGATCTTACAAAATGGAGTTGGAAACATATACTTATGCACAAATCAAATTGGCAGTTAAGAATATCTGATCTTGACTTAGAAAATTATCAATCAGATCAACACCTAAGGTTGTCCGAACCGGGACGCGTCCTTTTTGCCTTCTAGAATCGAAAAGGCCTCTCTAGGACTTATGTTACTTACTCGTCAAATATCTGGTCTAGCTGACATGTTTGAACTTCTTCTTCTGCTTAGTGTCCGATCAACCTTGATCCACTAAGACATTCCTGCAATACCAAGTTAGCACAATAGATAGAAGTAAAGTAAAACAGTGTTAGCAACACTACTAAATATGTTGGTTCGGTCGACCACGTGCAGTCGATCGAAAATCTTGTTTCAATCATACTTGCTTAGAGTTTACTCCTCCAAGACTTCTCACTACCTAAGGTTTACTTCCTTAGGATTTTTCTCTTACTTGATGTGCACTCCTCTAAGACTTCTCACTATCTAAGGTTCACTCCCCTAGGATTTTCCTATTACTTGGAGTTCAATCCTCCAAGATTTCTAAGGTTCACTCCCTTAGGATTTTCCTTTTACTTAGAGTTCACTTTTCTTAGACTTCTTACTAACTAAGGTTCACTTCCTTAAGATTTTCCTCTTGTCAAGCATTCGGTCACCCTTGACCTGCTTAGATTTTCTCCTTTGCTAGTCATCCAGTCAACCTTAACCTGACTAGATTTTCTCTTTGTTAGTTTTTCGGTCAACCTTGATCTGGCTAGACTTTTCACTTGACTAGGTCAACCTTAATCAAACTCCATTAAACATATTGTTAGACAAACATCACAACCCTAGAGGTCGATTGCACCAATAATTTCAACTTATCGTCGTCCAATTTGAAGTATTTTGACATTATTTTCAACACTAAAGGCCTTTCAAATGTAAAATATGGACCATTGTTACAGTCAAAATTTATATGTTCCCTCAACCTTACTGACGAGACATCCTATATGGATTAACACTTATTAGAGGGCTCATCGGGAGTCATTTCAGTGAGACCCCTTTGATACCTGAGTCATCATGGGTGCTCAAAGGAATAGAGAAGGGTGAAGATGAAGAGACTTAGAGTTAGGGTTAGGATTAGTGTATGCATACCATCTTCCCTTTTATAGGGAACCAAGCTTTGAAACTATAACGGGTTGGCGGGTCATGGTTTGCGAGTTGTAGCTAGAGAGGCATTATTGTCGGATGGTATCAACCATTATTCAGCACTCCATCTCAATTCTCTTGGTTATGGAATTTAAAGATGATCTGCCCACTCCTATATGTCACGTAGGAGCAAGGTACTTGCCGCAATTCACATATTGAAGAACAACAGCATTACCTACATATCTTGTGGCAAAATACCCTATTAAGCAAAACCCCCATACTTCAACCACATTATCCAGCTCATGTGTGAACATCTCCACCTCCTCTTCATTGTTCAGCAGTGTTTTCATGCCAAAATCAATAGATTATTTAGTTGTCTTTGAACAAGTTTACTCAGTAATCCCTTGTTGGTTGTCCATTTTGTTATACATGCATTTCTTCAATCATCTTAGGTGCATCCGCCTATTGTGTGTAGTTTCCATTTCATTATCAGCTTCTAATTCAAAACTACTAGAACACAAGATCAAGAGGAGACTAGATTGAAACCCTGGATGAGATTCTCTCTAACCTCTCTAAATTGAGAGTTAGATGTCATTTTTAATTCTTACAACTCAATTAAAATCATATACCCTCTCTTTTCTTTCTTTCTTTTTTTTTAAATCCAAATATCTAAGCATGGGTCCGATTAATTCTAGAGGTGGAAAATCTTCCTAGTTCACACATTGGATAAATCAGAAGCACAATAGCTCCTCATATGACAGCCCAACAATCCTAATAACCAAGTCCCAATTAGTCCTGAAGGTTACCAACCTTCCTTTAGTTCGCCCAATAGCCCAACAGCCCATGCAACCACCCTTGAGTTCGATCACGATGACAAATTCCTTACCGGTCTAAGAATCGAATCCTACGTATCTAAGTACGCTGCTAAGGCCTTGCCGGTGCGCCATACTATGGGCAAATAAACAATTGATTTTGCAGTCAAATAAACAATTCTCCTATATTTCTTTTAGATCGGGATCTGCATCAGCATCAGCATTAGCATCATCAAGCACTGTCATTACAAGTCGTCGCCTTCCTTCCTCGTTGGCCAGATCTATATATCTCTCAACCATTATGCCAAACGTAAGGGAATCTTGCTTATGCTCGCTGCTAAAATATTACTGCTCCATCATCACGTCGACTACACTCTACACGAGGTGATGATCCAAATAATGGCGCATCTTGCTTTCATCCTTTTTCTTTTTTTCCTAACTTTTGTTTTGTTTTGTTTTTTTGTCAACTTTGTCTGGCGCTGACAGGCCAAACCTTTCCTAGAAATTACCTAGGGTTTCCCTCTGAGCCGTTGAGGCCATGTTACTTACCCATGGCCACATGTTTGCGTCAAGAAGATCGCCGATAAAACAAAAAATAAAA
The DNA here is from genome assembly GCA_038050645.1 of Hedychium gardnerianum. Lineage (NCBI taxonomy): Eukaryota > Viridiplantae > Streptophyta > Magnoliopsida > Zingiberales > Zingiberaceae > Hedychium > Hedychium gardnerianum. The sequence continues at coordinate 1,833 of JBBUKS010503648.1, read as the reverse complement.
AAATCCTTATCATCAACGCCACTAACTGCCCTCAATTCTACCTCCGGTATTTTCTCAAAAGTGCATCTGGATTTTAGAATTTTTTAAAATATCTTTTATTAAAATACTAAGGTAAAAATCGACAAAGTGTGTTTTTTAATAATCATGAAGGTGACATCTTTCAATTTTTATATCTCATCCTATCAATCTTCTATAAAATATATGTATAATTAAATATACTGTCCTCTCTCATGCACTGGTCACTGTTCGTGCTAGCTAGACTAGTCCCCGTGATTTACCTCCTCCGTATTGGTCCTGGGACGAATTGACGGATACTGGGGGCGAGCGTTTCGCCTTTTATTGCCACAATGTATAATTAAATATATTGTTCGATTTTCTTATCCGAATTACATCATGAACCGACTAGTTGCATGAAAAGAATAAGTTTATTGTAACAGTTATAAATTATAACAGTAGCTATTATATAGCTATGATAAACACTAGCAGTTAAAATAAACTTGTCATTCAAAGAAGGAGATGACGAAAATATTCTTAATCAACAAAAATTATCTTAAAATAATTAAACAAATATTTAAATATACACAAAATAATCCTATTTGTAAAAGACAAAATATCCCTGAATCATAAAATTAAAAATTATTAAAAATAGTAATAAAAATATTTGGAGTTTTCAAAAAGATCCTAAATAATATTTTTTGAATCCGATACTCGCTTGTTAAGGGTTTTACCTAGTAATCAATATAGATCTCTGAATGTACTTTGATTTAAAGTATAGATCATCCAAATCTAATATCCAAGTCAAAAGTTATGACTTTTGTAAACTTACACTGTTGTTTCTGTATCATTATCGTAGTTATAGAAATTATAATTTTATAGTTATGAAATATTGTGGCAGCTATAAAATCATAATTGCTAATAAATATAACTATGGTAATAGTTAAGAAATCGTAGTTACTATAACTTTACAATATGAACTTGTCCTATTTATATAACTGATCGATCAATTCAAAATTTAATGCATGTGATTGAATATAATAATATCAAATAATATAATTGAGGATAATTATATTATTTTACAATGAGCTAATAGGATGAGATATTTTTTTGATAAAAAAACTGAAAAACAATATATTCATGTGATGATTCAAGAACCACTTAGTAGTCAGGTGGTTCGATAGGAATTTTTTTTTGTTGCAAAAATCAAAAGAATACTTTTGTTCTGCTCCAATAGGAAAATAAAGTGTTCTTTTTGTTTTTGCCAAAAAAAATTCTCCTCCTATGATCGATCAGACGATGTTCTATCGAACCACTTGGCCATTCGATTTGATCGCATAGCGACCTTGACTGCTAGCCAGCACGATCATGGGATTTGACGACTCGCCTAGGGCGGTCGGGAGACCATGAGGTTAGGCTCGCGATCGTGAGGTAAGGTGCAGTCAAACGGTTAGAATGACTACGCGACTAGGCTGTCAAGGACTAGGCAGCCACGTAGCCAAGGTTAGAGTTTGCGGTCATCGCGATCGTGTAGGCGGTCAGACCAAGGGCGAAGCCACGTGCTATGGTACCCGGGCTATAGCCCGGTACCAATTTATCATCTTAAGTATATATATATAATTTAATTTTTATTTTTCTCTTATTTTTGTTCATTATTGATTTTTTAGCCCGGGAGCCCATGCTCAATTTTAGCCCAGGAGCCCATGCCCAATTTAATTCCTCTCTCCTTAAATTTCTCTTGTTTTGTCCGATGATTATTTTAACCAATTTATTTTTTACAAATATCACGATTAATTTGTATGACATTTTATTTTTTATACGTTAGATTTGGAAGGAAAT